>PVIW01000662.1:259030-425246 GCA_004026585.1 Noctilio leporinus | reverse complement strand
AATAGCCACACGGCATACACACACACACACGCAGAGATAGCCACACGGGGCACGCACACACACACACACACACGCGCAGAGAAATAGCCACACAGCGCACACACACACGCGCAGAGATAGCCACAAGGCACACACGTGACGGCAGGGGAGGCGAGGGCCCAACGGCGCGGGGCAGGGGCGCCAAGTGTCAACAGCACACGGACCTGCCCTGGGCGCTCTCACAGCGTGAGTGGCCTTTCCACACACACGTACATACGGCGCACACACGTGCCACACACAGCGACACATGCACACTGCATGCACACACGCACACTGGGTACACAGGGGCACGCGCTGTGCACACACCCTCTACACACACACAGACACGCACACACACACACAAGGGACTTCGGAAAACTGTGTCTTAGGAATGGGGGGCGGGAGGGGAACTTTTCAGTATCTTCCCTGTTTTGACTTCTCTGCCTTCTTTCCCCCTTTCTCTCTCCCCTTCCTTTTTCAAAGAAAATTAGTACAATTCTCTTCAAAAGACGAATCGCCGGGCACGGGGCGAGTGACCCCGGCTCCTCGCATGATCTGCCGCAGACGGGCAAGGGGCCCCCCGGGCGCGGGGACTGGCGGGGTCGCCGTGGGCGGCGGGGGGCCAGCAGGGTGCCCTGTATGCTGAGCTGATGTACAGAAGAAATATTTCTATATTTGCAAAGTTTGCTGTAAAATGAGAAAGAGAGAAAAAAAGACTATGTCTGCTAAAAAAATGCTGCACAGGAAAAAACCCACCTACTTGTGCGCAGTTTTCACTGTGGGGTTCGGGGGAATGTCTGGGGTCCCCCTCGCGTCCGGTGGATGGGTGGTTTTCCTGATGTGGGCCCGGGACTGGGGCTCAGGTTACAGGGCCACCGCTGAGCCCTCCTTCGGAGGGGCCGGGAGGGGCCCCGAGTGACGCCGGTGGCTCCCGAGAGTCCATGGGAACGGGGGCAGCTGACCCAGGGCTGGAGCAGCAGCTTGGAGTGTGGGAGGCAGTGTGGCGGGCGGGGAGGGGCCCGGGGTCATCCCTGGGGCTGCGGGTGCCTGTGACCAGGCGGGTGCGGAGCAGGAGCGGAAGGGGCGTGTGGCGTGTGGGGGCAACAGCGCACGGTGCAGGTTGTGTGAGTGGGTGGATGGAAGAGGCTGGTGGGGCATCGGGTGGGGGGCCGCCTGATGGCCAGAGCCCCACCTCCCAGGAGCAGGTCAGCCCAGCCTGGGGTGGCCCACGCGCAGCGAGCCGGTGGCTTGAGGTACCTCTGGGCAGGACAGAGGGCCCCCACCGCCGGACAAAGTCCCCTCCATGGCTCCTGTACTTGGAGCTGCCAAGGCCACAGGGTCCCCTGGGCCCACCCAGGAGCCAGAGCCAGCCTTTGAGGACCAGCCCCTCGTCCCACAGAGAGCCTGGGGCTGCCCTGCTGAGCTGCCAACCTTCTAACGGCCTCCACACCCAGCGAGTGGCCCCCTCCAGGGCAAGCCCCTTCCCCCCCAAGTGAAGGATGAGTGCATGGGGACCCCTGAGGCCACGGGAGCCCAAGGGGCAGAGAGGCCGGGGCCGGGACTTCAGCAGTTCCTAGACCCTGGCTCCACCAGCTCAGCGCGGCAGCCCTTGCACACCCCTGGTCACGGGGGGCTCACCCCTCTTTTCGGCCCCGTTCCCGGCATCGGCCTCTTTCTGAGCCAAGAGGAAGCCGGCGGTTCCCCAGGGCCCGGCAGCCACGCGGTGCCAGCCTCCCAGCCCCCGGGCGGCCTGTCAGGTCTCATGCGTGTGCCCTTAGCACAGGACACACCGCCTGGGGGCTCCCATCAGACCCCCGGACAGGGCCCCTGCCAACAGGTCACACCCTGGACAGCACGTGCTCTGCCCACAGTGCTGCACTTCTCACCAAACACGGGGTCACCCCGTCTCGCCCCGACTGACATGTTTGGTTCCCCGGGTGAGGAAAGTCCTCAGAGGGAAACGTTTGGCTGACATGGAACAGAAAACGGCAGAAGCACCAGACGGCACCCGACGTTCAACGCTGCTGGGCTGAGGACAGCCACCCCCATGGGTGAGCCGCGTCCAGGGCACAGGCTTGGAAGGCCCCCGGGGGGCTCTGTCACTAACGCCTGCCTGACCGCAGTGGCCAGCCTGTGTCCCTCCTCCATCCCAGCGTCGTGGTCACTGAGGCCAGAGGCCGTGGCATGAGCCAGAGTGGCTGCAGGTCAGCCCCCCTCAGCCCAGGAACCCCGCGTCCCCACTAACTGCACACACACTGCCCCCCACAAGCCGGGTGGTGGGCGCTGGGAGGACGGCCACCCTCAGTCTCCTGTCTTCCCGCAAACCGCCAGGCGACGGCTGACAGCTGGCCCTGGGGTCCTCCTGTCCACTGACGTCCCATCCCAGAGCCGCCCACACAAGGGGGACAGTCACCACATCGAAGGGGCAAAGGGCACGGGTTGCTGGTGGTGAGTCAGCGTCACCTGACAGAGGCCTGTCCCCACGTGCTTCCAGCAGGGGACCCGGGGCGCAGGCGGCACAAACCCTGGACATGTTCCTGAGGTTTCAACTGCCCACCCAACCATCCGTCCCTGTCCTGCCCACCCCTCCATACTCCCACCCGTCAGCCGGCTGGCCACTCACCATCCGACGTAAACTAGTGGAGCACCTGCTGTGTACCAGACCCGTCCCCTTCCTAAGAGTACACGGGTCACAGTCCACCAGGGAAGAAGCAGGGGCCATGGGCAGTGGGGGCGTGGATGGTGTTTCATAAAATAATAACCAGCACTGGTTTCTGCTATCTCAAAAGCAATCCGTTTATGAGACAAAACTTAGAAAACAGCCGGACGTGAAAAAGGAAATAGAAATCACCCGGAGTTACCATGGTTCCCGCTCGGGCATCTGCCCTCCCAGGCTGTGAACGCAGCAGCCTCGGGACCTGCACGCCTGGCCCCCGGCCGGCGCAGGTGGGGCCGCAGGTACGCAGGTTAAAGTCAAGGAGTCGAGCTAAAACCACCTGCCGCAGACGAGGGACGTCCCGTAAGACCCTGAGAAGAGTTTTTAGCAGTAGCTTTGGAAGCCAGAAGGGAATAGCGGGATGTATTCAAAAATATCAAAAGAAAAAACCTTCCAATCAAGAATACTCTGCCTGGTAACACTGTCACTCAGAATTGAAGGAAAGAGGAACCTGCTCCCCCAGCCCAAAGCTAAGGGAGTGTCACCGCCCCTAGACCAGCCTCACAACGAATATTAAGGGTCCTCCTTAAGCTGAAAGGAGAGAGTGGTAGTTGGCATGAGAGGGTGGTAATTGGCATAACATGAAAGTGTACATTTTACTGGTAAAGGGAAACATAGAGTGAATTCAGAGTGACCTAAGGGTGTAAAGGTGGTGGGTTCAGCTCAGAAAACTAGCATAAAGGTTACAAGATAAAGGCAGTGAAAAAAACCATAACTACAATTTTGTTCAGGAATGCACAAGATAAAAGACGCAAACTGTGACATCAAAATCATAAAATGAGCCCTGGCTGGTGGCACAGTGGATAAGGCACCAGTCTGCAAACCCGAAGGTGGCTGGTTCGATTCCCAGCCAGGGCTCCTAACCAGGTTGCAAACCAGGTCTCCAGCCAGGTCCATGGCTGGAGGCAGGTGAAAGGCAACCACATGTTGATGTTTCTCTTCCTCTCTGTCTCTCTCCCTACCCTACTCTCAAAAAAAAAAAAAAAAAAAAAAAAAATATATATATATATATATATATATAAACATTAAGTGTGGAGGAGCAAAACCATGGAGCTTTGGAGTGCATTCCAGTCTATGTTGTTATCAACTTAAAATAGATCCTTATAATCATAAGTTGCCCTGTGGAAGCCCCATGGTAACAGGAAGTAAGAGAGAAACAGAAGCCAATACCACAGCAGAAACTCATCACATTGTGAAGGAAGAAAGGCACAAATAAATGACAAAACAGCCAGAAAACAATGAATGACCAAAACAGCAATAGTGCCTAACTTAAGAACAATTTTTTAAAATTTCGTTTTATAAAAAAATAAATAAATAAAAAAAATAAAATAAAATTTCGTTTTATTATTTCCAGAGAGAGGGGAAGGGAGAGAGACATCCATGTATAAGTTGCTTTTCACCTGCCTCCAGCCACAGACCTGGCTGGAGACCTGGCTTGCAACCCGGCCATGTGCCCTGGCTGGGAATCGAACCAGCGACCTTTGGATTCACAGGCCGGCACCTTATCCACTGTGCCACCAGCCAGGGCCCTCAACAATTTCTTTAAACGTAAATGGAATACATTCTCCAGCCAAGAGGCACAGTGGCTAAAGAATTAAAAATAAGGCCCATTGACATGCTGCCTGCAGTGACCCCCTCCAGGCGTGAGGACCGACAGACCAAAGGTGAAAGGGCGGAAAAGCCTCCATGTGAATGGGAAGCAGAACGGGGGTGAGGCAGCCGTCTCAGACCAACGGGCTCCAGGACAAGGGCGCTGACAAGGGGCCAGGAATGTTGTTACATAAAGACAGGGGGTCAGTCCAGCGACCCCTGCACGTATTTACACACTCAGCGTAAAAGCCCCTAAACACGCAACGCAAACGTGAACAGACCTAAGGGGAGAAAGATCAACCACCACAACGGTAGCAGGAGGTGCCCGTCGGCAGGATCCCGCCACGTTAACACGTGAAGGGCAAACATGGGATCATCTCAGGGTGCTGAACACGCATTTCCTGAGATTCAGGGTCCTTTCATGACAACGACCCTCCACAGAGAGTCCAGCCCAGCGTCATGACGGCCACACGGTGACAAGCCTGCAGCCACTCAGACCAGAGACCAGACCAGGATGGGCACACTCACCCCCTCATCCAGTGTGGGGCCCCAGCGTCCAGAGAAAAAGAAATAAAAGCCACCCCGGGTGCACAGGAAGACGGGAAACTGTCACTATTTGCACATGACATGATGCTACAGTACAGAAAACCCTAAACACTGACCCTCAAACCTGTTGGGACGGAACCAGCGAAGAGGTGGACGTAAAATCCACACGTAGAAGTTGCGTGACATTTCATAGGCTCGTAACAGAAAAAGAAATGAAAGTCCCACTTGCCACGGCACCGGAAGGAGTAAGTCTCAGGACAAATCCACCCGCGGCGGCAGGGGGGCCGACACGGACTAACCCGAGGAAACCTGCATCCCCGCAAGGTCAGGTCCACGGATGCGGCCACCTCTCCCCTCTCCCCGCTCCCTCCAAGTCCTCTTGAGAAGCCCCTGTGTGAGTCTGTGGGTGACCGGGCACCCCCCCCCCCGGGGGAGTGGAGTGTGAGGTGGTCAGGGTGCCCCACCCGGGGGCGGCCACGGTCCCCGGTGAGTCTGCTAGGTGGGTGCTGGGGGGTGGCCCCCCACTTGCTGAGCGCCCCCACCAGCCGGCCGTGCGCGGGACGGTGCCAACGGAAGCGGAACCCCCTCGGGAGCCCCGGGCCGGCTGGGGTGCCGCTCAAGACCCTCTGCCACGAGGTGCTGCGCCCGCTCCTGAGCCCGGGGCCCCCGCCTGCCCACCCCAGCCCGGCCGTTCGTTACAGTGAACCCTGCGGCTTCGACGGCCGTGTGGCTCCTGGCTGGACCCCAGACCAAGACTTGAAAAATGAGAGCCAATTAACCCCGAAGCAGCAGCAGGAAGGGAAAGACAAAAGGAGCAGAAATGAGTGAAATTGAAAAGACAAAAAAACAACAGGGGAAAAAAAAATCAATGTAACCAAAACCGGGTTCTTTGAAAAGGTCAATAACGTTAATAAATCTTCCAGAGGCCGCGGCGGTAACGCACGGGCGGCGGCGTGGCTGGGCTCCGGCCACCACTCCACGCAGGAAATCTGCCACCGAGGGGACAGACTCCAGACAGGACCTCCCGCCCCGGGAGACACAGCGGGCGGGTGAAAAACGAAACCCACACCCAAAACCAGGGCAGAGAGACCACTCCAGGCGGGCGGCTCCCCGCTCAGTGCCCCCCAGGTGTGAGGCAGAGACGGTGCCCCCCACACCGCTGTCCTGACCTCGGGGAGGCGTCACACTGCCGGCCGGGAAACAAGGCCAGGACCCCAGGACCGCTGTCCCCCGACACGGGCCTGGCCACACGGGAGAGCAAGCGTCGGTGCTGCCACCTGAGAGGCAGTTGGAACCCGCCGTGAACTGAGCGACACTCCAGACGCCTCCCTCAAGCGCTGGGGTCCCGGGTGGGTCACGACCCCCCCACGGGAGGGGCAGAGGGCAGGCGGCACCCTGGTCGCTGGTTCCGGGGTGACAGGTTTCCCCAGGGAGGAAGCGGCCTCATCCCAGGCACCCGCAGTCTGAGGGGCCCCAGAGCCTGGTGGCCGCGGGAGAGGCAGCCGTCGGGGTGGCGCAAGGGCGTCCCCAGCATCAGCAAGAGGAACCGTCGCCGGGAAAGGCTGATTGAAACTCGGTGCATCTGGAGACGTTATGAAGCAGATAAATCAGCTCTCCCCCCGCAGCCGCGAGGAAGGGGGAGCAGAACCACCGCTCGCTCCCGTCTGGGCGGAAGGAGGCGCGGCCGCCCGCGTGCGGTGGGCGTGGGCCGGTCTGTCCTCGGGGAGAGAAGCCGGACACCCGACCCGGGGGTCCCTGGGGGGCTCGGACGGCGGCCACTTACCGTGGGGGACGCGGGAGGAGGCCGAGCGGACTCAGCCTCTGGCAGCTGCTCCGGCCTGGGCGGCGGGACGTGCCCCACGCGCCCCACGTGCCCCACGTGGACGGTGCACCAGCCGCACCTGGGCCTCCGGGCGCTGCACCTGCGGGACAGGCACCTCACGTGGCTGCAGGGACCCACCTGCGAGGGGCTCAGGCCCCGCCTTTGGGTGGCTGTGAGGCGGGGGGCGCCCACGTCCGTGGGTGGGCACCACGGGTCGGCTGGGTCTCAGTGAAGCCAGAAACCCCGGGGCTGTGCGGGGGGCAGGGGCTGCGGCTGCAGGGAAGGGGGACATTCTGGGACGAGGCCACACCCTGGGGGTTCAGGGTGCACACGGGGACATGACTGTGGCTGAGGACATGGTCGATGTCGCTTCCCAGACCGTGAGCCCCGGAGGGCGGCCCAGGTGCCCCGGTGCCCAGGCGCCCGGGGAGGAAGCTCCTGGCTCTTCTTCACGCGCTCATTCCCGGACCCGGGAGCATGTTTTCCTCAATATTTAAACACTCGGGCCATGAACGAATCCCAACGAAAAAAATTAGCCAGTAGTGTTTCCACGATATTTAGGTATTGATTTTAAACTTGAGTCAAATGCTTCTGAATGTTTCATGAAAATCACCCGCTAAGTGCCTCACTCCGATTTGCCGAAGTTGTTTCAAACGCCCCTGGGGTGGAAGCCCCAGGGCCTGTGCCGAGTGACGCCCCCCGTGGGGCTGGGTTGGGGTGACCGAGTGACGGAAGGTCCCCGGGTGAGGCCCTGAACCCTGCGAGGACAGAGCCGGGTGTCGGCCGGGGACACAGCCAGCCAGGAAGCCCACCGCAGACATCAGGCCCGATGGCACCGGGGACGGGGTCTGCTGGGACAGCCGGCAGCTCGGGCATCGCAGGACAGACCTGCAGTGGAAGCCTGGGGACCGGAGCGGGGTGGGGGGGTGGGGGGGGGTGGTTCTCTGTGCCTGGGACCCTCCTTCCTGCGTGCAGCCGCCTTCTCCTAGGGAAGCGCTTCCGGGGCTTGGGGTCACCCACACTGGGACCCACGGGCCTAAGATGGGACCTGGATGGGCCCCCTGGGCAGCGGGGGACCGCGGCTGACCCTGACCTGGCCCCAGACTGGCCCCCTCACTGTGCCCGCAGGGGGTGTCCCCGCCTGTGCCTCGGTCGCCTGGTCGTGCTTCTCAGCTGTGCGCACAGCCGAGTCCCTCTGGGTTTGGGCCCGTTTCTCCCATTTCCTGCATCGACGGCTCCCTGCCCTGAGCAGCCCCGCCACCTCGGGTCCCCTGGGCGGGGCAGGCACGCCGGGCGCCCCACTGCGTCTGGGGCTACACGGGCCCCCTGGGGCTGAGCTGGTCTGTCGGAACCTTCTGTCCATCCTGTCCGCCCAGAGGCCAGACGCGCCTGAGGCCGCAGTGGGCCCGGCCCGGAGGCGAGTGTGTGCAGCACACGCCATGCACACGCAGGCTCACGTGTGCACATGCCCACGCACAGGGAAAGGTCCTGGAGGCCAGCACCCAAGGGCACCAACTGCGCGTGATGGGCTGACGGGTGATTCTCATTTCCTTAGGCTGGGCCACGCCTGGCGTGAGTGTCTGAGAGAAATTCCCCTCGTGTGTTTTCAAGTGCAAACACCAGCGCTGCCCCCCGTCCGGTGGCTGCAGGAGCGGCTGTGAGGTCCGGGGCTGTGGGCGTTGGGGTCACGTGGTGACAGGAAGGGGCAGAAGCTGGTGTCTCTGGTCACCAGCCCTGGACCCGGTCTGGCTCACAAGGGGTTAAGATGCTCCACCAATGCAAATTAGATGTAATTAATCCTTTTCATCAGCTGCAAATATACCTTCTGAACCCTATTAAAAACATGAATATGCAAATGCAGACCTTTTTAAATTCTCATTTTCAAGGACTTGGCATTGGGGTTTGATTAGTGAATTCCGTTAACAGCCTGTAAACCTGGCACAAAATTTAATTTCCATTTTAACTTTAAAGAAGAAAAGAGAAGAAACAAGGGGCGGCTGTTGGTAATTGAGCTAATTACCTGGTGGCACTGAAGAGGCCGCCCACCGAGCGGGGCAGGCGTGAGGCTGCCCAGCCCACAGGCCTTGCTGCGCCCCGGCCTCAGTCTGCCCACTTTCTGGATGTGTACACTGAGGCTCCAGCCCGGGCCGGGGGCCAGTGCACCCGAGGTCCAGCCACAGCCAGCCCTGAAGGAGTCCCTGGCATCCCCTGGGAAGCCCTCGGCCTGGGCCCGGGTCCCTGGTCCTGCCGCTGTCTCTCTGAACTCGGGGGACAACCTGACAGTAACTACAGGACCCCGGACTTCGAAGGCTCTGAGCCAAAGGGAGGGTGAGGTGAAGGGCTGCTGCACTGTTTGTATTGATTCCACGTGGAAATACTTTCGGATCTATTGGGTTAAATAAAAACACATTACAATTGATTTCACCTGCTTCCTCTTACTTTTCAAGTGTGGCTACTCAGAATGTCAAATTACGCTCGTGGTTCGAATTTATCCATCCGGGCGGCCCCAGGGAGTGTTCCTGGCGGGCAGGACATGGGGCGGAGGCGTGCGCTGCTCCGTGTGCGGCTTACATGGGACAGTGGCGCACGGTGGCTGGGGGTGGGCCCACACCTGTGAGGGGCCGTCCCCTGGGCCGGGGGTACAGGCTGGCCCCTGAAACCGAGGGGTCCCGTCCTGGAGGCCGGAGCCTGAGGGGCGGGTGTCGCAGGCTGGCTCGCTTCCTCCGTCCGCGTCCTCACAGGGTCGTCCCTGGGCCCTGTGTCTCCCGGCTGCCTCCGGCACGGGCACCGGCCTGTTTCAAGTCGGTTAACTAGGCAGGTTCTGAGGACGCTGCCACATGACTTTACAGTGAGAATCTGGTGTTTGCTGCAGGCTCCTGTGGGCAAAACCCGGTGAAAGGCGTCGGGGAGGCTTTTAGGGAAAATTTTCAGGATAATGGTTCAGTGAGGGGGCAGCAGAGGTCCCACCAATGCTGAAGCCACATGCGGACCAGAGACCAGACCGGCTTTCCTGCGGGTCTGGGACCCGAGTGCGGACACGCCCAGCTGGGAGGGGCCTGTTCTTCCCCATGACTCCGTTCCTAACGTGTGCGAGGAGGGCTTTTCCTTTACACTGAACACGCGTTAACACTGTGTAGTTGAAGCTGAAGACAAGACCGGAAACAGACAAGGCAGGTGGCAGGTTGGGTCCCCCTCCTCCAGGCTGTCCTCCTGCTCTGCCCACTCTGGGCCTGAAGCAGGAATGTAGCAGCTGGTAAAGCCACCTGCCCTCACTGTGCATGTATGCACGTACATATGTGTGACAGTCATGCACACACCCATGAACACACATGCACACACTCCTGTCTGTACAGCCCTAGGCCTCTGAGTGACCCCCGTGAGGCCATTGGGGACAGAGGTCCGGCCCCTTGTTGGCCTGGTGTCTTGGTGACACTGAACCACGAGCCTCGGCCACGTCTGGTGGAAGCGGGTGGTGAAGGCCACGGGTCCGGGCCTGGCAGACCCACATGTGACCTGGGACAAGGCCCTTTCTGACCTCAGCCTCCTCCCTGACAAGACCCACTGGCAGGATGGTGACAGGAGGGGACGAGCTCACAGAGGGAACAGGCCCTGTCAGTCGGGAGTTTCAGTTGGGGGCTGGGGACGTGAGCCGCCCGTGGTCGAGTCACATGGAGACTTGGGGTCCCTGGGCCTGAGCATGGGGCGTGGTCCACACTCGTGCCTGAAGGGCCGGGAAACCCTGGTTTATTCACCTTCAGAAGAAAAGGAACCAGACGGACGCAGAAGGGAGACAGCGAGACCGGGCCCTTCCTGACCCTGAGGGGGTCCCGCAGGGGCCCCGGGGGCGAGGGGGCTGTCACACACCGAGTCCTGGCAATTACGGCTCAGCCGGCGGCACTAATCCCTCCCCGTCATTAGCCGCTGAGGAACCACTCGGCCCGGCGCCCACGGATGAGCTGGCGGAAGAGGGTCCGCAGGAACCAGAACTCCGGCCGGGCCGCTGGGACATGGAGCCCACAGCCTGTTGGCCCCAAACCCCTGTGGGCCGACGGTGGCGGGGGCTCCCTCCTCCACTCCTGAGCCAGGACACCCCCACCCCCGTGGCCCAGCAGCCCAACCGCGGGCAGAACGAGGCGCTTGGAGGCGCCCGGCTCTCCGGCTGGACCACCCGTGCCTGCTGGGACCTCAGCGCAGCCTCCGAGCGGGTGGACTGAAGATGCTGCCGCTGCTGCTCTGCAGGGACCACAGGGACCCGGGAGCCTCCGGGGGTCCCCTCGAGGGGTGGACAGCATGGACGCCTGACGCTGGTCCCAGGTCTCGTCAGCCCGTGACCCTGGGAAGCCGCCTCTCGCCAGCCCTCAGGTGTCACCGGGGAGTGGGGACAGCAAAGCCCACCAGGGCCACGTGGTGGACAAGTGAGCTGGGCTCTGGGGGCCCCGCGGGAGCCCCTGTGGGTGCGGACCTGGCTGGCAACCACGGCCCAAGGTGGGCATCTGTCTGGGGCTCAGGCTCTGGTCTGTTCCGAGGCCGGACAGGCAGGGAGTCAGTCTGCTTCCGCTTTGCTGGGTGGGGGCCGGGGCTGCCGCTGAGCCCTCCCCCCAGGGCGGCGTCCACCAGGGCTCCAGGGACCTAGGCAGGTGGCAGAGCTGCTGGGTGAGGGTCCTGTGCTGCTCCCACCACCCCTGTGGGGCTCCCAGTGCCTGGTGCTGGGTGACCCCATCACGTGAGGTTGCCTGGCTGGGGCTGGCGGGTGCTGGGGGGTGCCCAGGGGGGTGACAACAGGCTCACCTTCTGCGGGACTGGGACAGGTCTGGAGGGCACCTGTGCACTCAGCCAGGCCACAGGCAACGTCCCCGCCCCCACCGTGGGCAGGACAGGGCGCCCAGGCTTCCCTGGGCCCCGAGGCCTGCAGTGCAGAGACCATGTCCCTCTGGGGTCACTTCTGCTGGGGCGTCTTCTGAGTAAGGCAGCCCTGAGGGGAGGGCTGCCCCACGATGTGTGCTGACCCCCCCCACCTCATCCCTGGACCTGAGGCTCCCACTGCGGTGGGAGGACTGCAGTCCCAAGGGTCCAGGACAAAAACCCAGCAGGGGACAATGGTCTCTCCGAGGGCGCCGGGGTTCCAGGAGACCCCCATGTGCGAGGCCCCCTGAGCCACAGGGTGAGGGGTGTGGGCCCAGGTGGCAGGCAGGGAGCCTGGGGTGGAGCCCGGGGGCACGTCTGGGAGCCTGGGCTCTCCTCTGCCCGGCCCATGGCCTGGGGCTGCTCGGGGCCCCCCCACCTCCCGGGCCTGGGCCTGTGTGGGGGCCGCCGGGCTGAGCTCCGTGGAGGGAACCTGTCAGCTCTGGGAGCAGACACACGTGCAGCACGTGGGCGAGTGGCCACAGAGGAAACTTTATTTCACAGGAATCACGGGCCTCACCAGGGACCGAGGGCCCCGCCAGACGTCGGTGGAAAGGACTTGAGCAGCCTGGGGTGGGAACCGGGCGCCGAGGGCCCTTCCTCGCAGCGGCCGTGAGCTCAGAGGCCAGAGTGCGGGCCACGCAGTCCTGCGGGGCACGGCCAGGGGTCCCAGGCCTCCACGTGGAGGGCGCGCTGGGGAGGCAGCTAGGCCTGGGTCTGGCGGCTGAACAGCTCGAGGGTGAGGGCGCTGAGGAAGGCGGGGATGCTGTCCTGGCCCAGCAGGTGCAGCTGGATGAGCTCCGGCACCGTCCGCGAGAACTCCGTCTCCAGCAGCTGCATCGTGGTGCCCGAGGGCCCCGAGGCCTGCAGGGAGGCGGGAGGCAGGGTTAGCCCGGGGGTCTCCCTCCTCCCCGCTAGGCTGTGGCCCCAGGACAGGGTGGAGCGGGAGGCCCAGGGGTGTGGCAGGTCCTCCTGCTGCCCCAGCTCCCTGTCCGAGTGGGAGCCTCCCGCACCCTGAGCCTGGGGTCTGCCCATGGCAGGCACAGCCCAGCAGGTGCCCCGCGGCTCCAGCTTCCTGGGGGCAGCCAGTCTGGTCCCAACAGGTGGGTCCCACCCCCAGTTCTGGAGTCCAGAGGCTGGGGTGGAGCCTGGCCTCCGGCGCACGAGGCCCAAGCCCCCCAGCCCCCGCCCTCTGGCGCCAGTGGAACAGCGTGAGCACCTGGCAGGCGCCATCCTGTGGGCTGTGGCTGCAGATGCTCCCGCCAGGGCCTGGGTCAGTCCCGTTTCACAGGAAGGTCGAGGTGCCTGCTGGGCCGGATACCCCAAAGGGTAGGACCACCCAGAAGAGCCCCTGGGGACGGGGACAGGCGGTGCGGCCACAGGGTAGCTTCTCCCGGCCCGCAGACCCACGTGACCCTCCCTCTCCCGCCGCCAGTCTCCCCAGGGACTGGCCCCCAGAACGCTCGGGGCCCAGTGGCTCCGGGAGAGCCCAGTGGTCAGCGACGGAGAACGAGGCCGGGGAGCAGCCGGGGTCCTTCAGGCCCTGGCCCCGAGCCCAGCAGCCCCCGCGGCATCGGCCCCGGGAGGCAACTGTGCCCCCGAACCCGGCGAGGTCGCTCGGAGCTGCCGGGCCACCAGCACCAAAACCTGCCGACAGCCACCGACGGGTGAACAGAGAAGCGAAACGGGGTGCGACCCTCAGGGGGCGGGGGCTCAGCCGCAGGGAAGGACACGCACCGTGTGGGTGGACACGCTGACAAAGCCACGTGTGCATGGCCCCGCTCACACGTGTCCGGAGCAGGCACGGCCGCTGGGGACGGGTCCCGTGCGGGTGACGCCCCGACCTGCGGTGGCTCTGAACCAGCCAGGGGCGGCGCGTGGACCTGAAGGGTGAGTCCACCGGACGCAGCGCCTTGTAGAAAGAGGAGGAAAAGGTCCTTCCGCCCGGCGCCCCGACGCTCTGCAGGCTCCAGGAGCCCACGGGTGTTGCCGCCACCCCTGAGGGCCGGTGTCCCCAGGAACCGGGGACGCCCCAGGGCGCTTGGTGCCGGCGGGGCTGCCCCCAGATGCCGGGCGGGACCCTGCCTGCCGACCTCCAACCCCGGGACCCCTCTGCGGGGCACCGTCTCCCCATGCGTGCGGCCCGGGGGCCCCTGTTAATACGATGAACCTGTCAGAGTTCAGCGCAAACCATTTTAAACAAAAGTAAAGAAACCACTCTGACCTTTTCCCAAGCAAATCTTTTCATTTCTGCCTTCTGCTCTTGTCTGGTTTCCCCCTAAATGTCAGAGGGGCAGGTTCTCCTCCGCTGGGCGGGGGGAGCAAGGGGCCGGGGCAGCAGACGCAGCCCAGCCTGCGGGACAACTCCCGCCCTGACCAGCTGCGTGTGGCCTTGTGCCCGTCCCGCCTTCCCCGGGGCTTTGCTGTGGCTGCACAGGACCCGCAGGCTGACCGGCTCTGAGAACAGCGGCAGCAGCACCGCGCCGTCCCTGCTTCTGCTGCGGGCGGCCACCTGGGCCTCAGTGTCGGCTGGGGACACGTGGCCCCTGGCTGCAGTAGGGCGCCCTGCGTCCACCCGCCAGCCCTGGCCCCTGGGGGACGGCCTCCTGGACACTCCCTGTCCTGCCCTCACCCGTGGGTGGCGGGAGGTGCCGCAGAGCCGCCTGCCTCTTGCTCTTCAGGGCCCAGGCCCGCCGGCCCCTCTCCAGCCGGCACCCGCAGGGCACCCTGCTCGCTCTGTCCAGGACCGGCGCCCCTCGGGACAGCCCACGCTCGCCCGGCCCCGGCGGCAGCACAGCTGACCCAGAGGCACCAGCGCACAGGCAGCGGGACAGGTGGCAAGTGGGTCAGGACAACTTGGACAGGAAGCCGGGAACGGAAGCAGAAAGCACGTCCAGCCTGGGAAAATAGCTCCCGATTATCCCTCCTTAATTGTGCCGAGGACAACGTCCAAATACGGCGACTCTAATTACACCGGCGTTATTGGAATTCACCGCCCCAGGCTAGGGGTGACCTTTCCCCAGAGCGGCTGGTGGGGGTGAAGCCAGGCACCCCAACAGTTGCAGATCCCTCTCGGGCCCAAGTTATTATTATTCTTCTATTTATACAGCGTTCCTGCGGCTGCCCCAGATCCGCATGCAGCTGCCCCACAGCCCCACCGGGGGCCGTTTCTGGGAGCCCTGCCCACCCCAGGTGGGCGCCGGGCCAACAGCTCCCCTCAGGGCCCAGGCCGGGCGATGCAGACGCCCGTGTAGGGGAGAGGGGCCCCCAGGAGTTCTGGGGCAGAGGAAGGTTGTGGGGGGCAGACAAGGGACAGGCACATGGGCCCAGAGCCGCCCCTCCCAGTCGCCCCTGTGCGGAGGCAGAGGGGCTCCGAGGACCGGCCTCTCCATGGTCCTGGTTTTCCCACTGGGCCGCACGGGCAGCCTCCTGAGCCTACGACACGGCCACCAGCGGCTGAGCCCCTGTGGGAAAGGGTCCCGCACACTCTCACTGGGGGAGCAACCTGGCTGGAGAGGGAGCGCCCTCCCTGCCCAGCCCCTCGCCGCCCCTGGACACGGCCAGCACTGGAGCCAGGACACGAGGACGGTGGGACCTGAGGGGAAGCCCAAGGGAGGGTCCAGGCTGGGCAGCTCCGGGTGGCAGGGACAGGGTGGCCCCGTCCGACACTGCTGTCCCTGTTGGTGCGGGGTGAAAACACCCCAAGTCTCCATGAGCTCCCACCCCCGCCTGGCAGAGGCAGGCCCAGCGGCCGGAGTGGGAGGGACAGAGGGGCTCACCGGCCGCTGGCTGAGGCCGCACAGGCTCCGAGTGCTGGCACAGTGGGACCCGGGAGCAGCCCCGGGCCAGCTGCCAGGACGGCCGCTCCATTCCTGTCCTGCTCTGGGTGGGAAGTGGCCTCACCCCGCCAGGCCCGCAGGGCTGTCTTCTGGGGGCTGCAGAGATGGGGGGTCCCGGGCGGGTGGGAGGGACTCAGGACCCAAGGCCAGTGCACACGCAGTCTCGGGGCAGCCGGGGGCCAGGAAGCACGTGCCGCCCTGGCTTCGGGAAGCCCTCCCACCGTCCGGGCCGGGGGTGCTGGCTGGGAGCTGCAGGTGCTCCTGTCTGAGGCCACGGGGCCAGCAGGTCACCCGGGCCCGGCCACCGAGCTCCTGCCCCGTCGCTGTCCCCTCTGGCGTTGGGTGGCTGCCGCCTGCATCCTGCCTGGCTCTTCTTTGGCTGAGAACCTGATCGTGAAAGGGAATTTTCTTCCTTCTTTTTTAATTAGTGCCTGGTAATACCACCGAGCTGTGAGCTGATGGCTGCGTAGATCTTGTGTGTTTGACGTTAATTACTCACAAAGGCTTTCCGGCCGCATCCAACCCGGCAACCGCCATGCTGGTAATTAAGTGAGTGCAGAGGCGGCGGCAGGTCTCAGGTTTGCTCGCGGCCCTTCCTCCTGCGCCGGGCGCCGCTGGCCTGCGGGAAGCAGCCGCCCCGGCCCGGCCCCGAGGCGTTTTGATGGACGTTAAGCGGCCGCCCTGCCCCGTGGCCCCCCCGCCGTGGAGCCGGCTGTGTCCCGACTTGATCAGGTTGCGCCCGGCTTCCTTCAGCGCAACTGGTCAGTCACAGTTTAATGTGCTTTATTGCAATTCTATTTTAAGCTGCAATTAAAACAGATCGCTGCCAAAGTGCACAGTTTCCACCTGGGCTTTCCTCCCAACAGGAAGCAGGCGGAAGCAGAGACGGTGGAGAGTCCCGTGACGGCTCTTCCCGGGGAGACGGGGAGGAGAGACCCCGCCCGGGAGGGGCTGCGGCCGCGGGGGCTGAGCGCCTGGGCCCAGGACGGGCCTGCGGCAGCCAGCGGCGCACACGGGCCTGGCTGCAGCCAGCGGCGCACACGGGCCTGCGGCAGAGCGCGGCGCATGGACCCGAGCACGGAGCCCCCGCCCACCAGCCAGGAGGCGCGGTGACGGCTGCGCTGGATGCTCACGAGGACGGCCACCTTTGCCGTGGTCGCGGGGACCACTTGAAGGGCTGGCAACTTGGGGTCCGGGATGAACTGCCAGCGTGGCCACGCGGCCCCACTCAAGTTCCTCCAGTCCCGGGGGCCGCAGAGCACCTCGGGCCAAGTGCACACACCCTGCACTGACCCCCGTGACCCGCAGGGGGACAGGCTCATAGCTGGGCCGACTCCCAGAGGAGCCTAAACCAGGGCCCGGGGGCGGGCAGGTGGGCCCAGGGCAAGAAGGACCCATGGTGGCACCGCCACACAGGCCAGGAGCTGCAGCTGCGGCCGAAGTGTGGAAGGCGTCCCCAGGGCTGTGCTGGGGGCACCTCCACCTTGGGGTGCAGGGGGTGGTCTGTAGGGCCAGACAGCCCAGGCCCTGCAGGGCTACCCCAGGTGGCTCAGTACAGGCCACCGTGCAGGACGGTCCACATGGTGGACCCTGTCGCCCCGCGGGGCTTCTGGGCTCTCCCGCCCCTGCCCCTCCGCGGTGGAAGCAGCTAAGCGCCCAGCAGGCTGCCGCCGGCCTGCACAGCCCGGAGCTGCGGGCAGGTAGAGGACCACGGCCCTGCCTGCCACCCGAGCCCGTGCAGAACGCAGGGGTGCTGCTGCAAGGGGGGCGCGGGGACGCCCCGTGGGCGAGCGCTGCCGGGCGCCTGGCTCAGGGCTGAGTCCCGGCTGTTCGTTCCAGCCTGTCCAGCTTCCCCGATGCAGCGCCTGGGCCGCACACTCGAAAGCGAGACGTGACCCGCGCAGGCCGTGCAGGGAATGCCAACGCGGGGGAAGCAGAGGGCTGTGACCTTGGCCACCGAGGCCGCTCTCACCAGCTCCTCAGCTGCGTCAACAGCCAAAAACGACAGCCTGGGCCCCGCGGAGCCGCCGCACCCTGTCACAGAGGGAGCCCGCGGGCTGCAGACAGCAGCCCGGCCTCTGTGCCCGGCCTCTGAGCCGCTCCGGGCAGGGGAGGAAACCAGCAGGCCGGGCGCCAGGCACGAGCCTGGCAGGGGGAAAGCTGAGCATCCCCGGAGGGCGGCCACGAACGTGCTCTGCCTCCCCGTGAAGGTGACAGGCGGACAGCCTGTCACGGGACCTGGGGGACATCTGTCTGGAGCTGCTGGAGAGGACACAGGGCAGGGACAGACGGTGGGGGGACGGGCACCTGGCCTCTGCAGGCTGAGCGGGACATGCCCTCTGGAGCCCCCCAGCCCCGTCCTCTCGCCTGGCAGCAGCCTGAGCCCCCCGGCCCCTCACGCCCCCTCCGTAGGGACTGCCAACTATGCAGGCACGACAGGGCTACCCTCCCTGGACAGTGTCTCACCACCAGGGTGTGCCCACACCCAAGGGCACCCACAAAACAAGTCCCTTGGACACAGGGTGGCCTCAGACCCAAAGGCTGCCCAGGACCCAGGCGGAAGCCGGGATCCGGGAGGAGCCGGTGCCCGGAGAGGCCAGAGGGAGGTGTGATCCGCACAGGGAGGGGCCCCTGCTCCAGACCCGCTCGGTGCCAGCGCCCACCAGGTGCCGTGCCTCCCGGTCCCCTGTCCCCCTGTCCCCCCACCTCGCCCCGGGCTCGCGAGGGTGGGGAGCAAGTGCCTCTCCCGTGTGCACAGGTGGAGGGCGTCCTCCGTGCCGCCAGCACCCCGGCGCCTGCGTGCCGACCTGTTCCGTGGGCCTGGAATCACTTTACAGGATTTCGTTGTCCCGCCGGTAGCTCTGCATTTTCATTGACCGTGTTAATTAGAAGAAAATTCAAAACATGTTCTGCAGTTGATTTGCTCCTTGGTCCCAAGAACAGAATACAAATCACCTCCTCACGCCTGGCAGACGTCTTCCCGCGATCAACCTCAGAAACGGTCCTGGAAAGAGCGGAGGGTCCCCACTGTCCCGGGGAAGGTGCTGCTCTCCCCTCGGGGAGTCGGAGGCCTGGGCCTCCCCCCTGGTCCGCCCCTCGCTGCTGAGCAGCTGCAGGTTTCCTGCAGGACACGCCGGCTCGGTCACTGGCTGAGGGCAGCGGGGGCTGCGCGTCTGCGGAAGGCTGTCCCCTGGGCCCTGGGCCGGCGGCTGCGAGGCCGGGGCTGATGCTGGACACGGGTGTCGTCCTGGCCGCTGGGCGGGGAGGGCCCAGGGGAGGAGACCCAGGCGGGCGGGAGAGTCTGGGCGCCGCTGCCCAGCCGCACGGGCGCTGAGGGCGGGTCCTGCGTGCGTGGGGCACCGAGCTGTGATTTAAAGGTTAACGGAACCGAGTGGAATGAACACAAGAGCCCTAGGTACTGTTTCCAGGAAGTGCTCGGGGGACAAGGGGAACCTCACAAGCCCGCCCTCCACAGC
Organism: Noctilio leporinus; assembly: GCA_004026585.1. NCBI lineage: Eukaryota > Metazoa > Chordata > Mammalia > Chiroptera > Noctilionidae > Noctilio > Noctilio leporinus. Next base: position 406,337 of record PVIW01000662.1, on the reverse strand, counting down.
CAGGCGCCTACGCTCAGTGGCGGGTCCATCTCGGGTGTTGGCGTCCCCACACCCTGTGACCAAGGCCCACGGGATCCCACCTCAGCTGACGCTGGGACACGGGCCAAGGCCATGGGCAGAAGTGCCGCCCTGTCCCATCCACGTGCCCTGCCTGCTCCAGGTTCTCCAGGATCCACCTCCCGGGACCCTCCCGAGCCTCCCATAGCGAGACGGCTCCTCCTCACGCCTCCCCCACCCGCCGCCCATCAGCCCCCAGCGGCCCACCGGTGGGGAGCCAGCCCTGCGCAGGAGCTGCCCCGCAGCAGCAGGAGCGGCCGCGTCTACTCGGCACCTCCCCTCGGAGCCGCGCTGCTCGCCAGCCTCACCAGCAGCAGAGACGGACGCCGTGCGTCACGGGGAGCAAGGCCGTGCACCCTACGCAGGGCGACCAGGAAGGCAAACGCATTGGAAACCAGGTAGGAAGGTGGGGGGGCAACCTGTGAACCCCCTGAAGCGAGGCGGCCAACACTGTCCTCCCCCCGGAGCTTGGGATCCGGACATCCTCCCACCGGCACGGCTCCCGTCCGAGCTGCGGGCGCCAGGACGCGCAGCAAGCCCTCCCGTGGTCGCCCCAGGACGCGCAGCAGGCCCTCCCGTGGTCGCCCCAGGACGCGCAGCAGGCCCTCCCGTGGTCGCCCCAGGACGCGCAGCAGGCCCTCCCGTGGTCGCCCGCAGTTCCCAGCCCACCAAGACGGAACCCGCTCAGGTGAGCGCGCAGCCATTTCCGAGCTGCTGTCCGCCCCTCCCCGCCTGCAAACCACCTGTGGAAAGCGAAGTGAACACACGGCCCAGCACCCACTGCGTCTGCCACACTCGCCCCAGGGAAGCTCACCCTCCCTCCCTCCCTCCAGGACTGCGGCCCCCTCGCAGGCCGTGTCCCCCATGGCGGCGCCGCCCAGCACGGGTCAGGGTCAGCCAGCGGCTCCTGAAAGCCCGCGCCCCAAGGAGGACCGGCTGCCCTGTCGGGCCCCAGGGCCCCTCCTGGCCCAGCACCGGCTTTGTCCCTGGACCTTTGGCTCCGTGGGCATTGCCACCCCCAGACGCAGCCCAGCACCACACCCCCACCTTCCCTGGACGGGTGACACGGTCCCAGGGGGAGGTGTCAGGGCAGAGCAGTCTGGTCCCCTGTCCGAGACTCTCAGTTGTGTTTCAGGGACAACAGCCTGAGCCTGGCCGAGCAGAGCAGCAGGCGGGACTCCGACCTCTGGCGGCCCCAGCCCTGCACCCGGCCAGTCCTCCCGAGCCAAGTGTGCCCGCCCGCCCGGCCAGTCCTCCCGAGCCAAGTGTGCCCACCTGCCCGCCCGGTCCTCCCGAGCCAAGTGTGCCCGCCCGCCCGCCCGCCTGCCCGCCCGCCCGGCGCACCTTGAAGACCAGGCAGTCCTCCTTGCGCTCCGCGTACATGGACGTCAGCCGGTACTGGTTCTCCCGGGTGATGTCGACCTGGTAGCCGGTCAGCGTGTAGCAGACCTTGCGGAACTCCTGCACCTTGCTCTGGAAGACCTCCTTCAGCCGCTGGTTCCTCAGCTCCGCGCTCTCCACCTGCTGCTTCAGCTCTGCGGAGACAGCGGCTCAGTCCACGGCCGGAGCAGCAGGGGCGAGGGCCCCTCCCCACTACAGGGGGACGGGAGGGCCACTGCCCCGTCAGTACCCTGATGTGTGGGCTCGACCCCCAAACGGAAAGGACAAGCGGACAGCGGCCTGGCTGCCTGCGGCCACGGCAAGGACGTGGCTCTGCTGCCCGGCTCTGAGCTCCAGACCCACCCCCGGCCCAGCGACCCCAGAAGGCTCCGCCCTCAGCCGGCACAAGGAAGGAACACGTCAGGACAGGAGGGGTGGTGGGGTGACAGACAGGCGCCCCAGCCTGCAGGAGCCCGTCACCAGTGCCCGCGGGGGCCGGGACAGCAGAGGTCACTTGGAGGTTTCGGGTCATGCTGCCCTGGGGGCTCCCTTGCCGCTCCCGGACCCTGAAGGCTCCCTCGGCAGGGCCCCTGGGCCCCCGCTGCCCCTGCCACAGTTGACGGCCCGAGAACCCCGCTGGGTGCAGCCATCGGGGACACACGGCAACTCTCACGCGAGTCGTCACCCGCTAACCAGCTCGGCCGCCCCTCCGACACGCGCAGCGTCTCTGGCGTTGCACCCGAGGGGAGGGTACAGCCCGGGCAGCGTGGGGCGCAGGCCCCGGACTCACACCTGACCCGTGTGGCCCTCACACCGCAAGGCGGGTGTCCGGCGGCCCTGCACGGGGAGCGAACACGGGCTGGGAGCGGCGGGGGCTCCACCGGCGACCGTCTGCCGGGCCCCGTGAGGCAGCTGAGCGTGGGGAGCGGGGAGGAGGCGGCACAGCCAGGGCTCGGCCCCCGCACCCCACTTCTCTGTAGCTCAGTCGCTCACTCGACCCTGGGGGGTGACTCGCGAGGGTTTGGATCCAATGGTGGGGGAGCCTTGGCGAGGCTGTGACTGGGGCGAAGCGGCTCCCAGGGGCCCTGCGGGTCGCGGTGGCCCACTCCACCGTCCCTCAGCCACTCCACGGCCCGCCCTTCCGGTGACGACCACGCGTGCGGCCAGTGGCGTACACGCGTCCCGCGGGGTCTTTGCGTCTACTGAGAGCTCCACCCTGCAGGCCCCGGGGAGCGGGCGGGCGGAGGCCGGGCTCCCAAGCCCCACTGGTGCCGTGATGGACACGTGGCCCAGGCCACCGGCCGCCTCCTGCCCTGTCCTCCTGCAGCCCCAACACCTGGCTCCTCCCGGGCTCCAGAGGCAGCGGTGAGAGCTCCGGGAGCTGCACCAGAACAAAACAGCCCGACGGTGACACAAAGGCTGGCAGGGAACGCGTGCCCTCCGAGGCTGGGGTGGGCCCTGGAGACCCAGGTCACAGCTCCCCGGGACGGGGCTGCCTCTGCCAGCGAGATGGGGGGAAGTTCCAAGGGTGAGAAAGAAGCCCCTCCGGATGGAGGGGAGCAGGAAGCACACCCGGGGGGCCGGAGCACGAGGCTGCTCTGAGGCCCTGAAACCCCAGGTGACACCCACCCTCCCGGAGAGGACGTGCGGGAGGCTAACGGGACAGACGGACGTGCCCGGCGGCTCGACCCCAGGCTGCCAACGGCTCCTGCTGCCGGGCCTCCTCCCCTCGCTGCCCGCAGATCAGCCGTGGGGGCAGCCGGAGTCCTGGGCCGGGAACTGGGCCACCACCCGCCCAGCGGGAATGGCTGAGTGGGGAGAGCACACAAGCCAGTGTCAGGGCCACCCGACGCCGCAAGGAGCACCTATCGTGCGGCTGCTGGGGACCAGTCAAGGGGCCACGGGCAGAGATGACGCACGGAAAACCGCCCGCAGTGCCCAGCGCAGCGGCAGCCGCCTGGTGCCAGGCAGCAAACAGAAGGGGCTCTGGGAGCCCCGATCCAACACGGGGTTTCCCCACGTAGACACTTCAGGACGTGAGGAGGGGTATTTTCCAGGGATCGTACGAGAAAACGACCGAAGTGAAGGCAGGGTCTGGGGCGAGGGGGCAGCCGGGCCCCGCTCGGAGCCCCTGATGGAGAAGGAAAAGCTGCCCGGCCCTGGTCCTCAGCAGCCCAGCCCGGCGGGACCAGACGCGGGAGCAGATGCGGGCGGGGCCTGCGGCCTGCACCCTCCCCAGGGCACCAGCTCCGCCTGGGGTGGCACAACCGGTGGTGGGGGACGGGGACTGCCCTGCCCAGGGGAGCCTCACAGAGCACTTCCGGCCCACCCATCCTCGGCTCCGGGGGGACGCATCCCACCTAAGACCCAGCAGAGCCATCCAGGAAATGGGGCCCAGCAGAGGGAGGAAGAAGCCACCTGCGAGGGCAGGGCACCCGGGGTGTGTGCTGGGCGTGTGGCACGGTCCACGCAGGCCCCGCTGGAGTAGGGGGACCTCGGCGGACGGGAAGGACGGGGGCCGGGGCAGGGGCGGGTTGGAGGGCACCCCGTAGGTGGAGAGCAGGGACACGGAAGAGCAAGGGGCGCAGGAAGCCCGGGACCTGGGCAGGGTAGGCACGCGGCACCAGCGGTGACGTGCCGGGCGAGGGGCCGTGGCAGGGGCCTCGCGGGTCCAGGCGCAGGGGCAGCCCCCCCCCCCCCCCGCCTGTGGGCACAGCCTGGGCTGCTGGCCGGGCCAGGCCTCTAAGGACGGCCCAGGCCGGCTCTCGCCCCCGCAGCCGCTCTGTTTAGGAAGTGGAAACAGCTTTGAAAATTGCCTTTGGGGACTCAGGACAGAGTCATTTTTCTTTCTGAAAAGTGAATAAAAACGCTTAGCCAATGATGAGATATTTCGGGCTCTAGAAAAACAACAGGAAGGACTCAGGCGGCACCATCGGGGTGGCAGCCCTCGTGGTGGCATTAGGTGCGGTTCCCACGCCTGGCGCTCGGCGCTGCGAGCGGCCGAGGGGCCCGAAGGGAGCGGGGTCCCCGCTGCGAGGGTTGGGGGGGCCCTGCAGGGCGGATGCATTTTCTCCTTTTCTGAGCCTAGACCAGCGCCCCCAGCGCTGCTGCACCCCAGGAGGCGGCCCGTGCCGTGCGCCCCTGAAGGAGCGGCCGCACAGTGGGGTCAAGGGCCTGTGCTGGGCGGAGGCAGCAGGTGACCGTGTCTGGCACGTCTAAGGCAAACACACGGGCGAGATGCCGGGTCTGAGAAGGGGGAGGAGGCAGCACGTGACCCCACCCTGAAGGGCGCCCGGTCAGCGTTTGTGGGTGCTCCCTGCGGCCAGCAAGTCCAGGAGGGGACCCGCCCCTGCTCAGCCTCGTCCCTGGGGGTGGCTGAGTTGCTGCACAGACCCTTCTGTCCCTCCCAGGCCTGACCCCAGATGAAGCGTCAGGTGGCAGGGAGCCCAGGGGGCCCTGTCAGGGGCCACGCGCCCCCGTCTGCCGTGCTCGGGGCCTCCAGGCCGGGAACGGTGCCTGCGGGCTCTGCTGGAGCCCAAAGCTGGGCCGGCCTCCCACACCCCAGGGCTGAATTATTCATGCCTGGTAGCTCCTAAACTACTTCAGCTTTACATTTTTAAATATTTAATAATTGGGCATCAAACATTTATACCATGTTATTGGCAGCGGTGGGAGGCGGGACCGAGGAACCTGGACGCCACGTGCAGACATCCTGGCCAGCCCGCCCGGCCCTGCGCCAGCCCCGCGGCCCCCAATCCCCTGCCCAGCACGGTGGCCACCACCGTCCCCAGCTGCCGGCGCCCACGGCCGGCTGTCCACTCTCAGAGCTCCCAAGGCCCAGCCCCCAGGGCGGCTCTGCCTGCGCGGCCTGAAGCTGCAGGCCCCTGGGCGCCGTCTGCAGGCTGAGCTGCAGCCCCCGCAGCACAGGAAACTGCCTGCTTCCCTCCCGAGAGGGCGAGGACGGCGCCCTGGGGCGACGCGCACAGGAGGGCGAGGGCCCACTGCCCGGCTCCCGGGCGCGCTGCCCAGTCGGGCATCTGTGCGACTCGCCGCCCTTCCTTCACAGGCTGCCTGTCACCGAGCACAAGAACCGTCAGAAAAGACACCAGCAGTTACGGCCCAGCAGGTGACGGGGTGGGAGGGTCCGGGGGTGAAGAGACGTGCTCTTCTCTGAAGGCTCCGCCCCCGCCACTGAGAACAGGGAGCCCGAGCCGGGAGGACGGCTGTCTGGAGCCTGACTGGGCACCAGGGAGGGACAGGCCAGCAGAGCCCCGGCGGAACCCCCACCTGACCCTCACGGGGGCCTCCAGCGGAGGGCGGACGGGCAGCGCCCCCGGCCCTGGGCAGCGCCAGCGCTGCTGGGAGGCCTGACCTGGCGCCCGGTGCCGCAAGGCTGGCTGCCCTGACGGGCCTGGGAGGGGCCCCCCTGGACCCCGAGTGCGGGATCTTCACAGCACTCGCTGCCCCTCCCTTGGCTTCACTCAAGCGTGGCGGGTGGCGGTTGTCCACCGGCCGTTCTCCCCGAGGGCGGGTGCCGGCCCACGGGGAAGGGTCCGGAAATGCTCACCCAGCGAGGGCGCCTCACTCACAACCGCCGTCAAGGGGCACCACCTCCCTGCCCGCACGGACGGGGACACTGAGACACGGTGCTGCTCCCACAGCCGCCCGCCGGCCCGCCGAGGGGCACACGGTGTCCCCCTGGAACACCGAGTCGCAGCCGGGCACCTTCCCTCTGCGCAGGCTCAGCAGGTGGCCTGCGGCACACAGGGGGCTGCACCCCGGCACCCCACGTGGGGGCAGCGCCCTTCATCTCGACGGGGCCCCCAGAAGCCTGGCACCTGGAAGCCCACTCCCTCCCGAGGGGAAGCCTCTTCAGAGCTCCTCCTTTACTGACGGTCGTTCTTGAGTCCGTCTGTCTGCATGTCTGCGAGACGCGCGTTTCAACTGCTCCCTCCCGCTCCCTCCTCTGAGGGGGGCCGTCTGTGAAAACCAGAAACAGCGGCGAGGACCCCCGTGAGCTCAGCAGCGGGCAGCTGGTGGGAGAGAGCCTGGCAGGGGAGTCCCCGGGGGGACAGGGCGCCCGGGCCTGGCAGGAGAGCAGGAACTGAAGGGCACAGCACGCCCGCTGCAGCCGGGGCGGGGCCACCTAGGGATGCGCTCGGGGTGCAGGCATGTGACGGCAAGGACACACGGCAGCGAGGCCGCCAGCCCCTCTCTGGCCAGGACAGTGGCCTGGCCTGGCTCCTGAGCTCCTCTCCCCTGCAACCTACGGTGACAGTGCCATCGGCCACAGCTGCTGCCACAGCCGCTGCCACAGCCGCTGCCACAGCTGCTGCCACAGCCCCTGCCACAGCCCCTGCCACAGCTGCTGCCACAGCCCCTGCCGCAGCCCCTGCCGCAGCTCCTGCCACAGCCCCTGCCGCAGGCCTGGCCGCCTGGCCCTCTTGCTGCTCCCTGTGCTCCCCCCGCTGAGTCCTGGTCACCAGAGTGACAGGAAGGGAGGTCCTGTTGCAACTGGGGGGTGAGTGCCCAGGACAAGGCCCAGGAGGTGACCCCCCCATGACCAGGGCCTGGGCCTGCTTCCCCTCTGGCAAGAAGCCTCCGTGAACGCGAGCACCTCAGGGTGGCCTGGGGCCCAGCGTTGTCCCCGGTCGGCAGCAGGTGGGCAGGTGCTGCTCTCCCAGCTCACGGCCCAGGGCCACGAGTCAAGGAGGGTGGCCACCTCTACAAGTCCAGCACGGCCGGGGAAGGGCTCTCCCCAGAGCCTCCAGGAGGAGACCTGTCACAGCGGCTCCCTGGGCTTCCTCACGAGCCCACCCCGCCGCACGGGGACGGGCAGAGCAGCCCCGCGCTGGGGCCCAGCAACCGCGCGCTGCGTGTGGGGCCCCTCACAGGGCGCCCTGAGCCCGAAGCCGGCGGCAGGCCAGGCCCCCTCCAGCACAGAGGCTGTGGGTTCCCGCGGGGTGCCCTGGGGACAGCGACTGGGAAAACGGGGACCCCAAGGGCCCCCTCCTTTGTGATGGTGGAAATGCTTCCCCCCCCCCATTCTGAGTGACGCTCTGAAGGCAGGACTTGGTGACCGTGGGTCCAGGGGGGACAGACCGCAGTGGTCCCTTGCCTGGGGCAGGCCACGCGGTGCTGCTCCCTGAGTCAGGGCGGGTGGCACTGCCGGGCCCCAAGGCCTGTGCCAGGTGCTAAGGCCCCTGAAAGAGGCCCTGTGTCCGCTGGACTTACTCATGACTCACGGGCATTAACTGGTCTGGGGCCTGAGATGGCCTCGTTCAGCCTGTGGCCTGAGTCGCTTCCTGCTGCTCTGTGGACCCGGCCACCCAACCCACTGGCCAGCCCTCCCGTGGCCTGGTGGCCTGCCCTGGGTGGACAGAGGGGCAGACGAATGCCCACGCTGCCCCAGGGGCCGAGGACGGGGAGGGTCCTACCTGCCACCTCCCTGGGCGAGGGCAGGCACGAGGCCTCCAGGTGGGCTGGCACGGGGCCGCCTCTCTCCAGGCTGCCCACCAGCTTCCGCAGCCGCTCGCACTCCTCCAACAGCCGCGCCTGGTCCTGGCGGAGGCCCCGCCGAGCCTCGCTGGCCGGGTTCGAGATCATGTGCAGCACCTTGGTCTTGCTCTGGTCATAGTCGCCCTGCGGGGCACAGGGCAGGGAGGCAGCTCAGTGTCGGGGCAGCGGAGCAGGTGGTGGGAGCAGACGCTCTCAGTGCCCGAGCACAGAGGGTCAGCCGGGACCCTCCGGGCAGACCTGGTGCCTCCAGACCCCGGCTTCCTCTGGCCATGTGTGCGGCCCCACCCATGCGGTGGCTCCAGCAGGTGCAAGGAATGATGGGGAGACAGCACCCCTCGCACCTCTGCAAGTCTCCTCCTTGGAGCCTGAGCCCCTCTTGGTTCTGTCACGTGCAAAACCAGACTGCGGCGGACACCCCCCCGTGGCGAAGGGTCGGATGACCGAGGCTCCTGCTCGGGGACTCTGAGCAGGGCTGTGGGCTGAAAATACGACCCGTCACGGAAAGCGGGAGACACTGGCTCCCAGCAGGCCTGGCCATGACGCGTGCGTCGCAGGGACGGGCTGGGACGACTCCCAGAGCAGTGCCGGCGGCCTGTCTGGGGCCCCAAGCAACCCTGGTCCGGCCTCTCGGGCTCCTCTGGCCGTGGCCGACCGGTTCTGAGACGTCCCTGGACCGCCGCTCAGGCTCTGGAGAACGTCCCTCTGCTGGGACCTGCCTGGTGCTCCTGCCTGGACCAGCTGGGGCCGTGGGGGTGGAGGAGACCCCGCCCCGCCTGCGGGACACAGCTCTGAGGACACCATTGGCCGGGCCGGGCACTCGCCAGTGCCCACGCTCAGGATCCTCTCCCGGGCCTGGCCCTGCCCATCCTCCGTTCGGACCGAGAGTGACGCGCCCTGCCCACCGGGAGTCGAGTCCGACACGGGCCCCCTCTCCAGGACCAACCAGGACGTGACTGAATCGCTCTCACGGGCAACACCCGTGCCCCCTCCCTGCTCTGCCCCGCGTGCCACCGACCTGCTCGGAGGCCGAGCCCCTCCCCACGCGAGCAGCCACGGCGCCAGGTTCCTGATCACGTCCCTGCACCTCCGTGCTGCTGGGGAGAAGGTCACGGTCCCCGCTGCCTCCTGCTGGGGCCCCGGCGCACCCCAGCCTGCACGGGACACGTGATCAAAGGCCCGCAGGGGCCTGTTCCTGCAGCCCCCCGGGCGGGTCCAGCCCAGCCGGTCCACCTGCACACGCCCAGGAGAGGCCAGCGGCCACCTGCCTTCCAGCAGGAGACACAGCACCGCTGTTTCAGGCCTCTAAGCTGGGGGGTCTTTGTAACAAAGCACCAAGTAACGGGTGCAGCCCCTGCAGAGGCTGCCAGAGACGAGATGGGCACCACGCCGGGGACCCCAAGGGCCCCCTGGTCCCAACTGTGCGGGGTGGGCTTCGTGGGGCCCGGAGTTCCCGCTCAGACCGCTCCTGACGGGGGTGGACAGCTCTGCTGCGGCCCCTCCCAAGCGCGCAGCGTGCACGCAGCCTGCTGGGGGAAAGGCGTCATTTTCAACCTCGATTTCATCAGCTGTCCCCACTGGAGGTCAGGACAGGCCCACGGTGTCCGTCACCGGCAGGGACGGAGCCAGGGCCCTTCCCGCAGGCCTGGGCAGGGCGACGAAGGCGCAGGGCCCGTGCTGTCGCTCACCCGCCGTGGACCCAGGGGTGCAGGCCCGCAGAGCGTGCCGCTGGTGCCGCTGGTGCCGCTGGCGCTGCGCAGCTGGGAAGGGGCGGCTGTGAGGGCAGCGTCTGGGAAGAAGGAGGAAATGGCTCATCGTCTGCTGAAAATGCGCTGCCTTGTTTGATCCACAGCTGAGGAAGCTGCTGGAGGCTGAGGAGAGTTTCAAAAGGAACAACTCTGAACCCCCTTGATGCGCCGTGCACTGACTGACCGGATGTGGTGGACGCCTCCCCGCTGAGGGAGCATCCACGACGGAGACCCCGCCAGGCGGTACGGGACCCCCGGGCAGGGCTCAGGCAGGTGGGGTCCGTCTCACGGCCTGCGGGGCAAAGGCTCGCCAGGGGAGCACGGCCAGCGCAGCGCAGGGCTGGTGGCCACTGCGGAGGCCCCGCACCCTTCAGCCCAGTGTGTCCTCCGCCTGGGCTCTGGGCCAGCCAGGTGAACGACCACGTCCCTCCTCATCCAGGACGACTGGGCAAGTTGCCTAGGGACCTGGGGACACAGGTGGACCGTGGGTGGCATCTGCTTCACCCCCATCACATCCTGTCTTGCCTAAAACTTGTGGTCCTGAAGCCCCCTGTGGTCCCTGGGCCTCGGCTTCCCACCTGCGCAAGACGGGTGCTGGTAAACTCCACCTTCCAGGAGATTTTGGGCCCTGTCATCCCAACACTGGACAGAGGCCACTGCTGCCGAGCCCCCTGGCCTGCAAGGGCAGGACCTCGGCCCCCCTGCGAAGGAGACGGGAGACTCAGGCCCTGGCTGAGCCCCAGGGGCGGGCGCCTGCCTCCCGCTGCGGCGCATACTAAGAGACCCTGCCGGGGAAGCAGAGACGGGAGGAGAATTAAAAACCACAGTTAAATAACCACCCATCCTCATACATATTTATCAGTCTCCGGCCTCAAACCCAAATCAATACCTCGCCAGGCTGAAGGAAGCAGAACTAGGAGGCACGGGGGTGGGCTGGAAGAGCAGGTGCCCCAGGGGCGCCCCAAGTCCTGGGCAGGCCGAGCTGGGCCTCCCAGACGGGTGTGCAGCCCGGAGACAGGCCTGCGTCTGGGTGGGTCCCTGAGGTGCTGGCCTCACGCCCGCAGGGCTCGCAGGCTGGGTGACGGTGCCTGGCTGCGGTGCAGGCGGCTGGGTGGGTGGGTGGGGGCACCCGCTGCCCTGGAACCCCAACCCCCACGGGGCTGCCCCCTCGCCGGCTCCGCACCCTCCGCGCACTGGGATGCAACATGCATGACACTAGCCGCCGCCTCCTCTTCCGGGACCTCTGCACCCCTCGGTGCCCTGCAGCGTCACACAGCCCAGGGGTGGCTGAAGGGACAGGTGGACGGACCCCCGAGATGCTCACGCACTGGCCAGCGTGTGGTTCCTGCTCAGACTGGCAGGGGCCCCAGCAGGCTGACCAGCTGCCCCACAGCCCAGCCAGCCCGGCTCTGCCGCTGACGAGTGGAGGTGCGGGACCCGGGCGCCCGGCACACAGCCTGTCCAGCTGTCTGTCCACCGCCCCCTCCCACGCCAGGCTGGCCTGCTGGCTCTCAGCGCAGCCGCGGCCTCGGGCCCCAGCCAGCAGACAGGAGGGTTAGCGCAGCCAGTCACAGGCGCGGACTCGCCGCTGCTGCCGCGTCCTTCAGAAGGTGATCTGCGTGGGGCTGTGGCAGCCGGGGAGGGAGGGCCGGTGGCTCCAACTGCCAGGGCTGCTGGCCGGCCGGCCCTGCCGCCACCCTCTCCCAGCCCCGGCCCTGACGCCCGGCCATCTGCTGCTCCGCCCGTCCCACCAGGACTGTGCATGTCCGGGGTCCACCGGGCAGCAGCCCCACCCGGGCGCCCAGGCCTCGTTGGTGGGGTGACAGGCATTCACCAGCACGTGTGTGTCCTGCGCAGTGGGGGCCACGGCCACCGTCCTGACCCCCGGCCTGTCACCCACAACAACGTCACTGGGCCTGCCAACCAGGGGAGACACGGCCCTCCCAGCTGGGTGGGTGAGCAGAGGCCTCAGACCGGTTGGAGCGCCGCCGGCCACCGCCACTGGCCATGGAGCCTCGGGCACCTGGAGACCGAGGTCCCCTGCCCCTGGGCCGGGCGGAGACGGGGAGCACACGGTCCCTCAGTCCTCAGAGGCTGCTCCCGAGTCCACCCCGCGGCCTGTGCCCGTCCGCTCTCGTCCTCCCCCCGAGCACAAGCTCTGACCAGGGGCGCGGCAGGCGGCCAGCACGGCCAGGGCCTGTCTGCAGGGAGCGGGGCCCCGACCTAAGGACGCCGTGCGTGCCGCTGACCAGGCCGCACCTCCAGCCTGTCGAGGGCTGCGTCTGTGTTGCTTTGCAGGGACCACGCGTGGGGGACAGCTGGGTCACAGCCGCAGTCCGGAGGTGCGTCGTGGGCAGCACAGGCGGGCAGCACCAGGAGCCGCCACCCCTGGGGTCTCGAGTTTGGGCCTGAGCAGGGCCAGCCCCGGGGCCGAGGGTGAGAGACCCCAGGAGAGCGGCTCAGGGCCCCTGGGGACACCGTGCAGCCTCGTCGGCCGGGCGGATACGCCAGCAGGCTGGGGTCCCGTGGCCCCCGCCCAGGCCCAGGAGATGAAACGGGCTTAATATTCAGGACACGTCATCCTTCTCATAAAAAATCAAAAGAAATCAGCGCCTGTGGAAATTTCTACACACAAATGCGCGTCAGCGTGCAGGCGGTTTCAGTCCCGGCGTGAATAAACATGAGCAGCCCGGCGCCAGCCACCTGGGGAGGCGGTGGGGCTTCCTCCCCCACGGGTCCTGCTTTCCGTGCCGGTGAGGCTGGACACGGGACCCCACTGCCGCGGGACACAGGCCGGGCACAGGGCCACCCTCGCACTGCGACGGGCCAGGCGTGGTCACCACCCGGCGCCTCCGCACGGACGCCAAGCGGTGAGACCGAGACCAGAGCTGCTGAGGAATCAACGGGACGCGACACCGAGACTTGAGCGCCCGAGGGACGTGGGCCACGCAGGGCACAGCACAGCAGCGTCCGGGGGTCCCCAGGCCCGTCGCGCCCTCCCCAGGAGCTCATGCTGAGGGGCAGAGAAGCGTGCACCCTAAGCCCCTGTGGACGACCTAGGACGGAGGACAGACAGACCCAGGACACGTGGGGCCTCAAGCAGGAGGCGCGGGGCCTGCGTCACACGGCCACGGGGGGCAGGCAGGCCCCTGTTGGGGGTTTGGGGCAACAGGGAAGAGTCTCTTAAGAAAGACAGAGCTGAGGCCTCACACCTGGCAAACACAGCGGAGAGGCCGCGGGACGCAGGGACGCAGGGACGGGCCACCGGCGACACCTCTCCGCCGGCACCCAGGAGGGGGACAGGGCCCGAAGCCCAGAAACCCACCCCTCCCGAGAGGCGTATGTGAAAACCTGAGGAATCAAAATCTGTCTTTTGGTGAAAAAACACATCAAGCCGAAAGACAAACGATAAATAAGGGAACAGTCCCCACAACTTGGTGCCAGAGGAGCCAGTGCGGCCACAGGCGAAGAGACAGGGAAACCCGCAGCAGGGCCAGGACGTTCACACGCACCCCACCCCACCCCGTCTCCCCCCAGGCAGGGGCCGAGGTGGAAAGTGCCTGGAACCTCCCTCCACCGGGGACCAGGCGAGGAGGCAGCACACCCTCCCCAGGCGCCGGGCAGCCCTGCCCTGCGGGCGTGCGGGGCTGGCAGGGTCTAGGGCCTACCAGGACCCCAGGGCCGCCACCTTTCCCAGGAGTCACCCTCCAGACACGCACCCAGGGGACGCTGCACGGGGGACCCTCCCCATGGCCCTGTGGTCACGGGTCGGGGGAAACGGTCGCCCCTGCTGGTGGCAGCTGGTGACACAGGCGAGGGCGGAACCCGCTGGCCGGCATACTGACGCCGGGTACACTGGGGACAAGGCCACGGCACAGGGTGTCCGAGGACGGGGCTTCCTGTGTGTGGGGGGGGTGAAGGCACGCCAGGAAAGGAAATCAGCCACCCCTTCGAGGACGCGGCTCCGACAATTCAGATCCTCAATTCACAATCTGGTGTCTGAAAGCCGCCCTCCCAGGAGCAGCAGGGATCCGGGCCAAGTGTCTGAGCCACGGATGAGACACGCGCAGGCGTGCTTCCCGGGAGCACCTTGGGCTCAGGGCCGGGCCTGAGGCTGCTGCCGGGCTGACCCGGGCAGGTTCTGAACTGAAGGTCCGTCCGGAGGTGCAGAGTGACCTCCCACAGGTCTTAGGCCCCAGCGACGGGCAGGGTCTGGGGGCCGGGAAGCAGGGTGTGGCCATGGCCGGGGAGGGATGGAACTTGGGGGGCATGCGGCTGAGCTTGGTCTCCCTGTGGCTCTGGTTCCCCCGACAGTGGGTGGGGAGGTGGGGGCGGTGGCCTCACGTATGGGCTCACCCGGCCCCCAGGCTCTCAGGGCAGATGGAGCCAAGGGGCAGGTGGGCCTGGGCTTCCGCTGGGGAAGATGGAGGCCCGGCTCGTGCAGAGAGTGGGGCACAGGAGTGTGTCACCTCCTGCCACGTACCCCTCTTCTGCACGGGTGGGGCTCAGTGACGGTGTCCCACAGGGACAGGCCCGCACGGCGCTCCGTGTATGTGGTGGGTGAGGAGCCTGCATGGCGACCTGGAGGGGACGCGCAGCAGAGCCCAGCCCGTCGGGCGCCCCTGCTCGCAAGACACCCTCAGAGCTGCAGCAGGCCCCGGGGCTCCTCCCCGAAGGGCACAGTCTCCCCAGCAGAACAATCTCTGGGATGTGTCCCTACGCCCTGGCAGGGGAACCTGCAAGGTCCTGCCCCTCCGGGGGCAGTGCCCAGAGAACATTCCAGTGCAGGCCCCGTCGGGGACAGCGGGTGCACAGGGCCTGGGCCGCAGCTGCAGGCTCCCGGGCCAGTCGGCGCCCAGGGGGTCCGGGAAGCAGGGACCCGGCCAACCGTGGGCTTCGGGGCCCCCCAGGAACCCAGCCATTTCCACAACAGGTGCACTGACTCACAACGTCAGCGGTGTGGCCCCTTCCTGTGCTGCAGGCCAGCGGGGGACGGCGCGGCCCCCTCAGACCCAGCCCGCGGCGCAAGCAGGACCGGGCAGCGCCGAGGACAGGGGCGTGGGCGCGGGCCCAGCGATGAATTCTGCTTAATTGCACACGTGCCGCCGCGTCAGAGGGAAGGTGCAGATGTTTGCAATTTGCTTTAAAAGGCATCAAACAGCTCAGAAAGGACGAGCGGCTGGGGAGCGGGGTGGGCAGCTCCTCACGAGCAGCCAGGGGACGGCCTGGGGTGGTGGGGGTGGCGGGGGCTTCACTGCCACCCTCTGGACTTGCCGCCCTGGCGGACGGCTCACAAGGCAGCGGGGACACGCGGGCTCCACCACCAGCGCCCAGGACGCGGCACGAGGTCCACGCGTGCAGGCCGTGCACCCCCACCCGTGAGGAGGTGACGTCCAGCCAGGTCCGGCTGCTCCGCTGGACACGCGTGCGCACCTGGCCCTCGGGACAGACCGCGAGCCCCAGGGGCTCCAGGGGCCGTGCCCTTCACAGCCCCACCCCCAGCACAGCCCGTAGCACAGCAGCGCGGGAAACTGCCCGCGTCCCCGTCACGAGGGCAGGACGATGGTGGATGTGAAGTGGCCCTGGCTAGGCTTCCTCCCAGGACGAGGGGAGCCCCTCCACCAGCACGGGCTCCCACCACGCCCGCCAGAGCGGACCTCCACTCTCCCCTGGGGCCCAACTCGAAGACGCTCGGGGCGGGAGGGAGGCCCACGGAGCGCCGGGGCCCCCACCGCAGGCTGGTGCTGTGGCCCTGCAACCCCACGTTAGCGCTGGCTGGACAGCCACCGTGCGCCGGTGTCCTGTGTGGCGGGCGCAGCCTGTGTCCCCCACGGGCCCGGGTGGGCGTCCTTACCCCCAGCCTATCAAGGACACACTGGGGGCTTGGAGCGCAAATCCCGGACGTGCCTGGGACCACTCAGAGGGCCGTGCGGGTTCCTGCTGACGGCTGTGGCCCCCGTGCCGACACCCCTGCCCCACGGAACTTCATTTCCACAAGCCCCTCACCCGCACCCCCATTTCCCCCACTGCCTGCACCGGCCCCGAGCTGCACACGAGTTCTCCCTCGTCCTTTCTGCCACGACCAGAACGACTGGTCGCCCCTCTGGGGCTCAGCCTCCATCCCGGGCGGCCGTGCACGGCCGGGGCACCGTGTCCAGACGCAGGAGAGAGCCGGCTTCCGGCTGCTCCCACGGACACCCAACCACGGGAGGTCTGGGCAGCCGTCAGCCGAGGTCTCAGGATGCACTCAACTGAGGAGCCAGAAAAACATCCAACGCCGCCTGACACGGCCCCGCTGACGGGTGGCCGGCCGGGGAATTCACCTGCCAACAGCCCAGCTCTCCCAGCTGAGGACTTGGGTCCAATTAAACGGTGCGAGATGACAGGTCCTGGCGCTGAACGCAGCCCGGCTGCGGCTCGCTGCATCTCGCTTTATCAGAGTTGTCACTCCCACCATCCCCAGGAACGGGTAATAAAAACGCGATTTGATTTACCCCTAATGGGTGTCAAGATGAAATCAATGGCCTGTCCAAAGCCCGGGCGATGGCAAACCTGCAGGCTCCCCGGCGCGGAGCCTCGGGCAGGAGGGCAAGACAAGGTGGGGGAGCGAGTGGGCGCGGCCTCGCCCGGCTGCCCCACAAGCCCTCGCAGGCCGCTGCGCACACGGGCCGCCGCTCCGGGGGCCGGCGGGGTGCGTGTGGGAGCGGGTCGGCTGCAGACGCGCGCGGAGACCAGGAGGGCCCGCCGGCCCGCACGCACCTGCAGGGTGAGCTGCTCGAGCTGCTTCTTCAGCTGCTGCCGGTCCTCCTCCAGGCGGCTCCGCTCCCCCTCCAGCTCCTCGACCTTCAGCCTGGAACAGAGCAGCCGAGCTGGGGCCCCAGGCAGCGCGGGCGGCCCGGCCTCTGGGGCAAGAGGGGCAAGAGGGGCAAGGCCACGGGACGAGGCCCTACACGTCCTGTTCCCAAAGGCACACTCGTGACACTGAGATGCCACGGAGGTTTCCAAACACCGTAAACCCCTAAGCAGAGGGCTGGCCGGCGGCAGCCAGTGGCATCTGTGCGGTGGGGCAGCCCTCCCAGGGCAGGGGAGGTGGGCACGGGGCCGGGGTGGGGCGCCCCAGGGCCGTGGACGAGGCAGGATCGGCCCTTCCCCTCGGGCCGGCGCGCGTGGCCCTGTGAGCGCAGGGTGGGGGGCCGTGCCTCCAGGGACAGGTGGGATGGGGAGCCGGCCCCTTGGAGACCAAGGTGTGTCCATCCCCCAGGCTCCTCAGCAAATGTCCTCGAGGGCGAAGTTCCAATAAGCGTCTGTGTGTCGCTGCAGACGCGTTAATAAAACTGCTGTCAGGGAACGAGCCCAGTAAATAACTCCTGTCTGTGCGTTTTAAACGGGGCTTTTCCGCGTCTTCCCCTCCAGGCAAACTGCCACTTGGTGAGGGACAGGGAACGACTCCATGAGAGCACGTGCAGGCACACGTGTGTCTGCGTGGTGTGCAGCCACGTGTGCGTCTGTGCACACGTGTGTGCAGACCCTGCAGGAAGGGTGCAGCGGCTGTTTTGGCTCACGATGGATGAAGAACACACCCAGGCCTGGAACCCTCGCTGAGCCTCGAGGGTGAGGGGCTGGCACCAGCGTGGGGGCTGCAGAGCAGCCTGGGGGGACAGCAGGCCCACCGCACGGCACCAGGGCGCCCACCGCACGCACGGCCGGCAAAGGAAGGAGCTGGCGGCCCAAGACCGGTGTCCAGGCTGATGACCCACGGGCCGCAGACACAGGCCCTGTCCTGCTGGCCTGGCCCAGGGAGGCCCTGGTGTCCCCCGCCACACTGTCACCCCCTTCGCCAGGGACCAGAGCCCACGTCCTCCACAGCAACCCCCAGACGCCCAGCGGTCACTGGAGTGTGGAGAGGCCACCACACACGCAGCGCACGGGGCCGGACCCAGCCCGGGCTCGCAACCCAGGAATGCCACCCACCCTGCCCAGGGCACCGGACCGGACCACCCCCTCCCCTCCCTCAGCCGGCCTGGCTGCCGTGCTTCCCGGCGTCCCGTGGCCTCCCAGGCCCACCCTCCCCAGGAGCTTTCAGACAGACGCGCAGGGGCCAGCGCGACCCGCAGGCTCTTCTTGGGGAAATGCCCCCCACTGGGAGGCGTCCCCGGGCCGGCCAGGCCGTGAGAGACGGTCCTAGAGCCCCTTTGTTGGACAAGGTCCTGACGTCCCTTCCGGCTGGAAGGGTGTCACCAGCTGGCAGTTCTCTCCTCCGAGAGCAGCAAACTAGCACTTCGACCGGCTCCCGTGGCTCCAGGTGAGACACTCGCCGATGAGACAGCGCTTGTCCTTCGCTCCTCCGCCTGCCGCCTCTGGAAGGCTAGTTGCAAGTGTCACGGGCTCCCCCAGCTCCCGACACCTGCAGGTCACCACCGCACCCGGCAGTCCCGGGGTGACGCCTTCCGATCGTCTTCCAGCCCCAGCTGGCCCCACCGGAGGCCGGTCCCACGCTGCTGGGGGGCCCACGAGTCTCCCCAAACCACTGTGCAGAGGCGCCAGCTGCCCTGCGTCGCTGGCGTGTGGCCCCGTTAGAAGCTTCCCTCCTCTCTCGGCCGCGGGCGCTGCTTCCGGGTGACGGGGCCCAGGCTGGCGGGGCGGCGGAGGCCGCCTGTCCTTGCATCCTCGCGCCGGCGCTGCCCTGGGACACCTCCTGTCCCCCAGCGACTCCCTCGGGAGCAGAGCCCTGCACACGCGGCGCTCCCTGCGGCTCTGCCCCCGGAACTCCTGCGGCGGCACCGTGCTCGGGGGAGCTGGGCCCCGGCCCCTCGCGGGGCAGGGGGGCAACAGGAGCTTTCTGCTGGGCACCCATCTTGTGTCGCCCTTTGGTGCTGCCGCTTTAGGGGCGGCAGGAAAATCAGGGCCACCGAGCAGGGGTGGGTCCCGCTGGCACACCTTCTTGGGGGGACGGGCTAGAGATTAGCCCCTCTGGCCCAGGGGGACACTGAGGGCTGCCACCTGTGGCTGGGGGCGGGTGAGGGGACCCTGGGTGCCCCACAAAGGCCTCCCCTTGGCGGGGCGGGAAAGGCCCCTCTTGGAGCTGCATGTCGCTGCCGGTGCAGGTGGTGGTTTCCGCCACCTTTGTCCAGGCCCAGGGGCAGTGCTAAGCAGACTGGGGTACCCAGGGCTGTTCCAAGAAGCTCCCAGGGGCCACTGAAGTGAGAGCAGACGCCCGGGACGGCCACACCCCCGAGGGGTCAGGATGGGAGGCGGCTGAGCCTGCCGGCCACAGAGGACAACCACGGGGGGCGGAGCCCCAGGAAGCACCACTGCTGCACGGAGTGGCACGGGGCGCTCACCCCGTCCCCCAGAAGGCGCTGTGACAGGCGCGCGGGGCTCTCTCGGGGGGACACCGAGAGTCTGCACCGCCTGAGGAAGGACCCTGACAGGGGCCCAGCCAGGGAGCCGAGTGTTCCTGTGCGGAAGGGAAGCTCACTGGATAGGGGGCTGAGGAAGGGCGTGGGCGGGCGGGCGGGCGGGCACGCACCTGAGCTGGCTGGCCTCCTCCCGGGACAGCAGGACGCTCTGCTCCGCAGGGCTCGCCTGGGACTGCAGCACCTTCAGCTCCATCTCCAGCTGCAAGGGAACAGCGCAGGGTCGGCTGTGGCGCGGGGTCCCCGGGGTCAGCCCCGGAAGCCCCGAAGCGGTGTCCCTGCCCCCCAGGAAGTCCCGGGGCTGCCAGGCCCTCCTCCAGCTCGGCCCCAGGACGCAGACACCGTCCTGCTGGGGTGCGTGGGCACGAGCCAGTCTGAGGGGGCGCCCAGCATGGGGAAAGAACCCTCGACGCCCCCACGCTCTGGCCGGCTCCAGCAGTGCGCGTCAAGGTCCACCCCGGGACGCCGGCCGCGTGCACCCCCGGCCCACCCGGCAGTGCTGGGCCCACCCGGTGGGCGGGGCACCGGGGCAGCACCGGGGGGTCGGCCTGGGGCAGGGCCTTCCTGGGACGAAGCCTGAGGCCTGGCAGGGACAGGACGGCGCCCACCCGGGCAGCACCCAGGCTTCCTTCCTGTCACGCGGCGCGGAGCTGCCCGTGGGGGCGGCCCACCGTCCAGGCACGCATGTGCACACGGCCACACACGCAGCCCAGGAGGGTCCTCCTGGGGGCCGTGCTGGGGTCACGCTGGCTTCCAGGCGCTTCCCTTGGCCCCGGGCCCGGCACGCGGGCGGCGCTGGCTCCCAACTTCCTCGAGGCTGGAGGCGGCGGCGCTGGCCGCCCGTCTGCTCGCAGCCTCTACTGCTTCTGAGCAGAGGCAGCTCTTAATTTCCTGAAAGTCGTCTGGCTCAGTTTCCCCAGAGTTCCTGCAGACCTAACGCTGCCGTCCTCACTGTCTCCACCCCAGGGGCCGCCGGCCCCAGCACAGCTCACCCTGGGGCGCCTGGCGCAAGGGCTCCGGCGTCCCGCCCGCAGGGCTTCCGCGCGTTTCCTACCGGGGCTGCGGTGACGCGCACTTCACTGGCCTCCTACCCAGCCCGGGCCGTGAGGGCCACTAACTGCCATTTTCACTTTCTCATTAACGTCCGTCTCGACCCTACAGGCTCCTCCCTTGCTTGGCGTGGTTTTGTTTTCATTTCCCGGGTCGTGTCGCTGTCTGCGTCCTCTGGCTCCCCAGGACAAACGTCGGACCCGCGGTTCTTCCAGCCCCGTTGGGCTGCGTCCCCCGGGCTGGTGGGCACACGTTTCTGTTACAATTACTGTCGGAACGGTAGGCACTTCCGCGTTGCACTTCTTCGTTGACCCAGTCATTGCTCCAGCGATTTTTGTTCGCTTTTGTCTCCATGTCTTTTCTTTTTAAAGCTCCAAGTGTTGGGAGCGGCTTCTGTTTCCTTCTCAGTCTCAGGTTTCGTGACACCGAGGTCAGAAGTTGTCTCCGCCAGTGCTGCCTCACGTGAACCTCGGGGGATTTTCCTGACGACCTGTTGTGAGGTTTTTTTTTGTGAATGTTTCCTGCGAGCAATTTTAAAGTGTTCTTCAGTTCCGGAGTGAAAGGTTCTTCTTTCTGCTGTTACAGTCACGTAAATAAAAGAACGTCGTTTTCCTGCTCACCCGCCTGCTCCGTCACGGGCTGAGCCGCAAACTGCCCTCCCCAGGGCTGGTGCCCCTCACGGCTCCCGGGTCGCTCTCGGCTGTGTCTCCCGAGACCGCGGCTCCTCCGCGGACGGACCTGCGCCGGCACCTCCGCGAGGGAGATCAGCCGGGGTGAGCGCGGCCCTGCGCGGTCCCGGCCTCGCCAGCCCCTTGGGTTTGCTCTGTAACACGGTCGGGAAGCCTTTTCCTTTTAACAGGAGAGTTTAGCTGGCTCAGGTCTCGGTGTATGTTGGCCTTTATTTCTGTGGCACTATCTTGTTATTTTTTGGTTCTGTAGCTTCTATAATCGTTTCATTCTGCACAGTCTTCCTGTCTTGCTGTTTTGCATGACGTTTTGCTGATACTTAGAAAAGTTTGCGTTTTCGTGTTCTAGTGGTTTCTATAATTCTTAACTTGGTGTAACACCTACACTTTTGTTTCCTACTTTGAGTGTTGGACTCATCAAATAAATCACAGCAGGGCCGCTGGGGTGGGTGGGGGGGCTGTGCTGCCCGCAGCCGGCAGCCTTCACAGAGAAAACCCCAGGGGGCGGCTTTAAAAAGACACGGGACTGACTGGGGTGCATCTGCTGAGACCCTGCCAACCGCCCGGGACCAGGAGTGTCCGCTCTGTCCCGTCGAGAGGCAGGGGACTGCGGCCACGCCAGGCTGGGCAGGAGGTCCACGCGGCCGGGATGGGCCCGGGGCAGGGCCATTTCCCCCCGTTACTCAGAACGTCCCCAGGCTCCCCTCCGACCGCACCTGAGAGCGGGCCCGCCCGGCACACTGCCAGTCCCCAGGGTGACACATGCAGCGGCCGGCCCTCCTAAATGAAGAGGCGTAATCACCACCATCGAGCGCCCAGCCAGTGGGGCAGGCTGTGCTGACGGGGGCCCAGGGCAGCCACAGGCCCTGCTGCCTGTTCTCGGCTCTGGGCAGGGTGCTGGGGCCTGTCCCCCACGGACGGGCACAGGGAGTTGGCCTGCGGGTGAAACCCGGCAGCCTGCCCGCCCAGGAGACAGTGCCGGGCAGGGCAGGGCGGCTCCTTCCCACCACGGCCTCCTGGTGACGCGCTCATGTCCTGGCCCAGAGCCCAGGCTGGAACCCCTGGTGATGGGTGGGCCACCTGGGGTGTGACCGCTACACACGCCTCTGGACGCCAGAGCTTCACCCCCGCCGGCACCAGGGACAACACGCCATTCCCGCCCCAGGCAGCCCGTGCTGGGAAGCCGGCCAGCAGGTGCAGAGCGCTGCCCTGAGCCCGCGCAGCCCGGCTCTCCCCTCCTGACCGGCGCAGCGCCAGGCTCCCGCGCCGCCAGCTGCTCCGCAGGCACGGCCGAGGCCCTGTCACGGCCTCTGCTGGGACACGGGCTGGCCCAGCTGTGGCAGGTGCGCAGGGACAGCAGCGAGCAGCAAGGCCGGCTGCCCGCGGGGCCCTGCAGGGGACGGTCTCTGGGAGGCAGGCAGCACCTCCTCGGGGCCTGGGGCCGGCACTCAGGGAGCCTTCGCAAAGGGCAGGAGAGCTGGGGTGCTATTCGTGGACACGTGGAGGTGCCCCCATCGGCAGCGAGCAGGAAGGGCCTATCACAGGGCTGGGGACGGTGGCAGCTTAATTACACCAAGTTGTGAGGGTGCAACTCCTCTTAAGGCAGAACACACAGCTTCTATTCTCACTCCCTGAGGGGGTTAAACATGAGGGACCTTCCTGCACTTACAACACACCCCCCGTTTCTCCGGCTGCCGCGGGCATGTCTGCTTAGGGCAGCGCTGGGACGTCCTCCCGCTGGTGGTGACCACGGTAGGGAAAGAGCGGGAAGTGGACGCGCGCTCTTCGTGGGCACAGGTTTGCTAACGAGTAACGGAAAGTCCAACTTTCTTGGTCTTGTCGCCTGTAATTCGCTGGAGAAGCCTGGCTCTCTCCCTCTGCTTCCCTGAACAGCGAACTCACTGGGGGCTGGGGGCTGGGAGGGGACAAAGGACTGGGCCCCGCCAGGTGGAACAGACGGAGCCATGGAGCTGGCAGCCAGCGGCCACCCCGAGCCCTGCTTTCCTAGGCCAGACGCCGGGCATGCGGGCAGAAGGCTGTCACCAGGAGGGGTGGGTGGGCCGGAGCCAGACCAGCGAGCTCTGGCCTCCACTGCCTGTCCAGCCTCTTCCTCCAGCTCAGGGTCGCAGCAGAGCAGCACCTGCTGTGAGCCAAGTGGAGGGCATTGCACTGGGACCTGTCGCTGCAGACCCTGCCCTGCAGCCCTGGCCTGGCCTCTGTCTCCCGGGGTGGGGGGCTCGGAAGACACCAGAGATGGCTGGGGGAGTCTGGAGGCCCAGCAGGGGCTCCCTGGCTCCTGGGCACGTAACCTGTTATGGAGAAGAGACGTGGAACGGGCTGGAGATGAGACCACCGAGGCCGAGATTAAAGCCAGTCTCAGGGGGGCTGCGGCTCCCACGTAACGCCAACCATGCCCAGCTCGTGGGCACCAGGCACAGCTCCGTCCAGGCCAGGCCCAGGGCCAGCTGTGAGTCGCCACAGGGAGCACTCGGGCCTCCCCAGGGTTTCCGCATGGGGACACATCAGTCCCCAGAGAACCCTGCACACCCTGGGCTCCCTGAAGCCAGTGGGTGAGGAGGAAGCCAGGCAAGCGACCCCATCCCACCCTGCCTCTTCCCTGTGCCCAAATCTGCTGAAGCCTTGAACTGCCCGGGCAACCCGCTAACTGCCCGCCGGCCCTGCACCGGGCTCCAGGGACAAAGGCCTGCCCCACCCGCAGGCCCTCAACGTGGGCCGGGCCTGCTGGGGACACCGTGCTCTGAGCCACGTCCAGGGCTGCCCGAGGCACCTCAGCCCAACACCAGGGGCGTGATCCTGCCTCGCAGAACTTGGGCAGGGAAGGCGCACGAGCAGCACCGCCAACAGCGCGAGGGTAAGTGGGGCTCACGGGCACGCCTGGGACACCGAGGCCGGAACAGGTGGGCCGACAGCCCCTGCTTCCCCACCCCCGGCCAGGACAAGGGCTCCGGCCCTCTCTGTGCCCCAGCCGCCTGCGTGACCGTGCTCCCTGCTCCTCCTCGGGCCCAGGGTCCCTCTGTTGACAGCCCTCGCCACCCCCGAAGCCTGGCCCCTCCACAGCACCCTCTCCCGGGCTGTCCCCAAGGCCCACAGTGCGCCCTCAGGGCACCTGTCTATCTTCCCAGTCGCGCTCTCAGCACCGTCTGCTCGCCGGCACCAGGCCTCAGGGCCCAGCTGTGCATTCCTATCCCCGCCGTAGAAAACGGATGAAACACTGTCACAGGGCCCAGCGTGTAAGGCACCCCCAACCCCACCTCCCTCTGCCCTCGGAGACCCGGGTGCGTCTTGGGGACTCACCATGTCCGCTCTCTGCTTCTGCGTCCCCAGCTCCTCCAGCGCCTGCGACAGCTGAGCCTGAAGACGAGACCAAGGGGGTCAGGGGCTGCCCCCCCCGTCCCAGCCACCCCACGGCCCAGTGCTGGTGGACAGGAGCTGGCACCTGGGGGATGGAAGGGAACTGAGGGACAGATGGGACACAACGGTCACAAAATCCATCCTCAAACTTGGCACAGGACAGCGGCTGCAGGGCCGCTAAGGGGGAGACTGAGGCAGGGGGGTGGTTGCCCCGGGGTGGCTGTCGCCTCCCCGGGCTCTGGAGCAAGAAGGCCAGCACCCGGGAGAGCCCTGTCGCCCTGACCACAGACAGGACTGCAGGATCCAGGCAAAAGGAGCCCCTGGCCTCCCCGGCCGCCCGCCACCCGCCCCGGGATGCTGACTGATGCATAGGCCCCGGCGAGTCTGCTGCGTTTAAGGCTCCACGGTGGCTGTCGCGTGACAGCACCCCAAAGGGGTCCGCGGGGCTCAGACCCTGGTCACTGGCACCACCGCACCAGGCCCAAGGCCATGAGCGTGGTCTGCGTGGCGGCCCCAGGGCACACGTGGGGCCTTCGCAGCTCCTCAGCCGCGCAGGTCGGGACACAGTGAGAGGATCCGCCCCACGCCTTCCCTGGAACAGCCAGTCAAGGCATTGCATCAGTCACAGGGCCGCTGCTGCGGACACGCCGGGCGAGCGCCCCCAGCCTCTGCAGGACGGTGCACTGGGCGCTGGGAGGGGACGGACGCCGACGCGTGCCCCCAAGGGCAGGCTGGTGGACGAGGGCCGCTGTCCCTCCTCGGAGAAGTGGACGGCTGGCACAGCGGCCACCTGCAGCCCCTAGTCTCGGCCTCTGCAAGGGCTCAGCGTCCTGCTCCTGGCGGGCAGGGGAAGGTGGGCCTGGTAACCTCAGAAGGCGGCGAGGAGCCTGCGACCCCACAGCCACCTGAGAGTGGGCTGCACACGGGCAGCAACGTGGAGAAAACGGAGACCCTCAGAGCTGAGCCCACGCCCGGGCCCACCAGCCGCTCTGTCCGGTGCTGGCCCTCGGGGACCCACAGGCGAGGGAGGCCAGGCACACGCCCCAGGCCCTGGCAGCACCGCACAGGGGCCTAATGCTAGGTCACCCCATCACCCAGCGGTGAGTGACACGGAGCCAGCACCTCAGGCCCGAGTGAGTCCTCCCAGCTGCCCCGCGCAGCCCAGAGCTCACACTGGGGCCACCTCGGGACACCCCACAGAGGCGCTCCCCTCCGCAGTCTCACGGCCATGGTCTGCGGGGGCACCACTCTGCTGGGGACACCTGTCTGCAGGGACACCAGTCTGCGGGGACACTGGTCTGCAGCCCGTCTCTGTGCTCCCCATTCCCAGCTGTCACCTGGATGATGTGCGGAACGCGTGCGCCTGCCACGCCCCGACCGGCGAGCAGATGGAGGCCAGTCAGCATCAGAGGCCCGAGAGCCAGGGGAGCTGGAAGAGGCCAGACTTGGAGAGGGGTCGGCGAGCGTGTGGACGCCAGCACATGCCGGCACCTGGGGCAGCTCCCGTGAGAAATGCCACCCAGGGAGAGGGGCCCGCAGGTGGACCCGGCCAGAGCAGCAGGGCCGCCCTAGGCCAGGGCAGGGGGAGAAAGCTGTGCAGGGTCACAGGGCAGGCACTGAACGACACGTGTCCTGAAGACGTGGCCAGGGCAACAGTGGCAACACCCGCGAGGCTCAGCCGCGGAGAAGACGCTGTGGGAGAGTGAGGAGGTGTCTCGTCCACAGGACAAGCACCCAGGGGCCCTGTCCTCACGGGTGAATTCCACCAAACGCTGACGCGAGAGTTAATACCAATCCTTCTTCAAAGCAGAAAGGGGGGCCAACTCCAAACTCCTTTCATGTGGCCAGTGCTGCCCCGAAACCCACGCCAGGCAGAACGCCACAAGGGGAGAAGCTTACAGGCCAACGTCCCTCGTACTCGCAGATGCAAAAATCCCCAATAAAATACGAGCAAACTGAACTGGACAACATAAGGACTCACACCATCACGGCTGGGAAGTGCCCCAGGGGTGCAAGGATGGTTCAACATCCGCACATGGATGGGATTCAGCACGTTAACACGCAAAGGTAAACGTCGTGTGATCATCTCAACAGGTGCCGAAAAGGGTTTGACAAAATTCAACATCCTTTCATGATAGAAGTAGAATTAGGCACCAAATAAATATTCTTTAACACGATAAAGACCACCTATAACAAGCCACCGCTAGCATCGCACTCAATGTTGAAAACAAACTTTTTCTTTTTAAGATTTTGTTATTTTGAGAGAGAAGGACAGGGAGGGAAGAAGAAAGGAAGAGAAGCATCCATGTGTGGTTGCCTCTCACCTGCCTCCAGCTGGGGACCTGGCTTGCAACCCGGTTATGTGCCCTGGCTGGGGATCGAACCAGCGACCTTTGGGGGTTTGCAGGTCGGCGCCTTATCCACTGAGCCACCAGCCAGGGCTTTCATCTTCTTCATAAAACATTTTTTTCTTTACGAGTTCTGTCTCAGCCAAGACTCAAGCTCTAGGAGATGTTTATCGACCACACCCTGACGGCAGGTCGGGGAGGGAGGTGGGTAGCTAAAGGCTTTTCTCTCTGGTCGGGGACAGAACGGGACGGCCACTCTCACCACTGCTGCCAACGTGACCCGGGAACCCCAGCCACAGCAACCAGGCTGGGAAGGAGACGGGCACCCACAGGCAGAGAAGTAAAGTGAGTAAAACAATCAGCCTGTAGAGAACATGATCTTACATGTTGAAAACAAGGCCTCGCCCGACAGCTGTTAGACGTGCGAATCCAATCAAGTTGCAGGACACAAAATCAACGTCCTGAATGAGCTGCGTTTCTGCACACTAACAAGAAACTATCCGAGAAGGAAGTGAGCCAATCCCATTCCCCAAAGCATGAAAAACAATGATTAGTAACCAAGAGGGTCAAGACCTGCCCACGCATGGGAAACTCAGGTGCTGATGCCAAGAGCTGAGACCCCAACGGGGGGCAGGGCCCCACGCCCACCAACGGGAAGCAGCAGCCACGTCCAGACGTCCACATCCCCGCGGTGAACCGCAGCCTCCAACGGCGGCCCTGACTGAGTCAGGAAAACAGCCCTGACATTTCTCTAGGACCACAAGGACCTCGAAGGGTCACCAGTGTCCCAGTTGCAAACTGCCCGGCACAAAACTGACACCCAGGCCGTGGAGCTGAGCCGAGAGCCGGAACCGAGCCGCAAGCGGTGTAGCCGGCGAGTCCGGGCAGAGGAGCAGGAGCGCCCGGCGTGCGGGCAGAGGGGCCGCACCTCCCACACGCACAGGAACCAACTCCAAACCGATGATGCATTGAAGCCATGCGACTCCTACAAGGCCGCAGGCACAAAGCCCTGGGACGCTGGTCTCGGAGATGATCTGGGTCTGACACCAAAACCACAAATCGGTGGCGGCACATCCGCTGCAAGGCTGCCCGGCGCCAACGCCAAGAACGGCCGTGGGAGGAGGCGCGGGAGGAGTTGGCATCTCCTGCGTGTGAAGGGCTCTTACAGCTCAGCAGCGAGGGAGCAAAGGCCCGGGCAGGAATGGACAAAGGCTTGAGGAGAAGCTCTCCCGACGGGCACAGCGGCTGGCAGGCCCATGCGAGGGGCTCCGCACCCGTCAGCCAGCGGGCAAACGTGGCTGCAGCCACCTGCCGGGGCTCCCGGGGAAAGGCGCGGGGAGCGCGTGCCGCTGAGGACGCCCTGGGCACCGTCGGCGGGAAGTGGGGGGCAGCAGCCACAAGAAACAGTATGCAGAGCCCACAAAAATTAAAATCAGCCCTGGCTGGTGGCTCAGTGGATAAGGCGCCGGCCTGTGAACCCAAAGGTCGCTGGTTCGATCCCCAGCCAGGGCACATAACCAAGCCGGGTCTCCAGCCAGGTCCATAGCTGGAGGCAGGTGAAAGGCAACCACACGTGGATGTCTCTCTCCCTTCCCCTCTCTCTAAAATAATTTAAAAAACCTTAAGAAAAAAACCCAGAGCCATGAGTTTCTGCCCCAGCACCCCCACTCCGGGAATACATCCAAAGGAAGCCACATTGGTGCCTCAAGGAAATGCCCGCACCCCACATTCGCTGCACCCCCACTTGGAGCAGCCGGGGCGGGGAAGAGCTGCGCACCTGCAGCGAAGGGCAGAGCGAAAGCAAAATAACACGTGTCACTTGCGTCTGTAACCTGAGGAAACTGAACTCAGAACCGCGTGTAGACCCACGGTTGCCAGGGGCGCAGGGGAGCCACAGGGGCCTCGGCCAGGCTGCACCCACTTCCCGGCGGTGCAGGAGTCGGACCTAGGGGACAGCACGGTGGCCGACACTTACGGCCATTGCGCTGGACTGTGGTCGGAAGGTGTCCTCCGAAAGAAGGTGGTGGGTGTGACGCACAGGAAAGCACGTGTGACGGAGCCACTGGGCTCCTCCTGCAAGTGCAGCTCCCATCCCTCAGGCACGCGCATGACCCGGGGGCTGGGGTCCCGTCACCTCACTGGTGAGAGCATCCGTCACCCTTGTGACGAGGCGGCAAGTAACCCTGGCTCAGCCCCCGACTCAACGCCGGCAGCCCTGCTCCTGTGGGAAGGCGTCTCGGTGACGCCCCGGCTCCCGGGAACCACCCCCACCCCCCGCCCCGGGCAGCGGGTCACCCCGGAGCCCACGGCCGCTTCGCTCCGTCTGCCCGTCCCGCCCCACCTGAACTCGGGCTCAACCTTTCCTCCCCTGGGCTGCAGGGGGCCCCTCCCCGGCAGGAGCGCGACTGGGGTGCGGCCCCCCGTCTCGAGGGCCGGCAGGTTCGGGGTCGCGGACGGTGACGGAGACCCGTGCGCACGCTGCCACACCGGGTGGGAGGGCTTGTGTCCGGTGCGCCGCGGTGGCTGCGGTGGGGACCTTCCACAGACCTGCACGCAGCCCGCAGCACCCGCTCTGTTTTAATTAAGTAAATTGGAAAACAAATCAGGCGGAGATGTGGAACCGGGATGGCATGTGCTGCATATTTATAGCCCTGTCAGCAGAGGAGGACGAGGGACGCTCGCTGCAGACTCCTGCAGCCACTTTATTAAACAGAATAAATAAAACCTGTGCAAAGCGGCACAGGCTTCGCCAGAGACGGGCCACGGGGACGCTCCCAAGCTCCACGCAGCCACTTGGTTTTACTGAGATGTTTTGCAGGAGTTGAAACGCGATCCACACGAGAACTGACTGGTGAGGCTACGGGCTGGAGGCGACTCCCCACTCCCGCTGCCTCCCTGGGGCTCCCGCCCTCCCTCCGGGCCAGGGGCCGGCCTGCAGC
This sequence comes from Noctilio leporinus, assembly GCA_004026585.1. Lineage (NCBI taxonomy): Eukaryota > Metazoa > Chordata > Mammalia > Chiroptera > Noctilionidae > Noctilio > Noctilio leporinus. The sequence goes on along the minus strand of PVIW01000662.1, from coordinate 376,825 downwards.
CGCGCTCAGGCTCCCACCAGGCCGCAGTCCCTGGAAGAGAGGGGGCCCACGGCTCACAGCGCAGGGCGGGCGAGACCCACCGTCACCGCTGGCCGAGCAAGGGGACGGGAGCTGGGGGGGCAGGCCGAGGGGCAGAGGGCGCAGAAAGGTGATGAGGACGGAGGGGCAGGTGTGAGGGACGGACGTGAGGGGAGAGGGGGGAAGGGAGGGAAGGCGGGTGACAACGAGGGGAAACCAGGTGCGACAGAGGCCAGTGTCCGCAGGCCCACGGCGCCCCCGTCCTGCCTTCCTGGGCCGCAGGGAGCCGAGGGGCCTGGTGGGCCCGGCGGTGGGACGCAGGGACCCGCACGCAGGTCTGCGGGTTACGTACGGCGGCAACTGGGGGCTCAGCTGACGACCTGCCAGGCAGCCCCGGCGTGGGCGGGCGGAGGGTCAGCCTCACCGAGCGCCCCGCTTGGCAAACGGGACGAGGGAAGCCCCTCCGAAGCTGGCGGGACCAGCCTGGGGTTGAGGACCAAATGGTGCTGGGGGTCCCGTGTGTCCACTCAGGGCCCCCGGCAGCAGGAGCCCCCGCTGAGGCCTGGGGGCCCCGTCCACCCGGCGCGCTGCTGCTGGGGAGACAGGCGTGTGTGAGCGTGTGTGAGCGTGTGCACACGTGAGCACAGGTGTGAGCAGCAGAGCCAGGGTGGGGGGGCTGACCTGTCCGAGCTGCAGGGGCAGCGGCAGCCGGCCGGGAGCAGACGGAGCCGGGAGCTTCACGCCGGGGCCGCCTCCCTGCTGCCCCGTGGGGACGAGGCACCCCTTTCGGGCGGCTGCGGGCGGCTGGGCGAGGAGGGAGTCCGGGCAGAGGGCGGGCCCTTCCCCTGAGGGCTGCACGCTTTCCAGCGCCACGCCCGGCCGACCGCCTCGCCCCATGCTGATGCCGGGGACACGTCCGGCGCCCCCTTCTCCGGCCGCGCAAACCTCCGCGTGCAGAGGCCCCGCCAGCCTGCACGGCCGCCTCCCTGCCTGCCGCCTGCTGGCCGCAGCAACAGCCCCCCGCTCCAGCGCCCAGCGCAGGATGGGGCTCATGGGTCCTGGGGTCCCTCGTGGGCGTCACCACCCCAGCCTATCCAGGACCCTCCCCCCAGCCCCCACCCAGTGCCACGGCCCCCCCCCTTTGCCGCTTCTCCTCAGCGGGGTGCCTGGGAGGGGCAGGGGGACTGCAGGGGAGGCTGGGCAGAGCGGGCAGGAGGGAGGGTGATGCCCCCCAGCGCAGGCTCCAGGGCAGCCTGGAGGGGAGGGGAGGGGAGGCCCCACAGTGAGCACAGGAAGAGCCAAGCCTGCGGAGAAGCTGGTGGCCCTGTCCTGTCGGGCCCCCCAGGTTCCTCCTGGGACAGCCCCACCACCCAGCTGGGCGCAGGGCCCCAAGGCTCTGTCTGCTGCCACCTGCTGGAGGCCGGGAGGCTCACCGCTGTCAGCGGGGCGCAGGCCTGGGGGAGCTCAGCTGGCAGGGGGGCGCGGGGGGCTCACCTCTCCTTCCCAAAGCGGGGGAGGCTGCCCACTTCCAAACCCTGCCACAGCCAGCCCCCTTCACCAGCCTGTGGGCACCCCAAAGGCCAGGAGGCCAGGCTGCTGGCCTGGGCCAGGAAAGCCCTGCGAATGCTCTGGTCCTCCCAGCCAGCAGCTGGGGCCGGGGTGGGGCTGCAGGGCAGAACAGGCTCAGAGGGTGTGTGGGGGGCCACACGGCCCAAAACACACGGCCCAAAACACACGGCCCCTTCCGCAGACCCTGGAGGTCCGGGCCCTGGTCCCCGGGTACAAACAGCCCTGCTGGGGATGCTGGGCCTCTGTTCCCAGAGCTGGGAAGGGCCCGAGTGGGTGTCCAGGGCACGCGGGCGGGGCTCCCGGTCAGAGGATGCTGGGGAGCAGGACCGGTGGGCTGGGCCCCCATCTCCACAGAGACCGGGTGCAGGACGAGCTCCACCTGGGCCCCGGGGCCAGGACAGCCGGGGGAGCCGCTCCTTGTTCCGCTGCCCTGGGCGGCCCGGGGAGACGGCAGGGCGGGAGGGCGCGCACTCACCTCCATCTCGGAGCTGTGGGCGTGCACCTTCTGCACCAGGTCCTCCGCCTCACGCATGCGCCGCGTCAGCTGCGGCGAGTGCTCGGCGGGCGTCAGCTCGCTGTCATAGGACCCCAGGATGGCGCGCATGCCGTCCCGCTCCTGTGGGGACAGGGCAGGGGTCAGGCCGGGCCAGGGGTGGGGGCGCTGCTGGACGCCCGAGGAGGCGGGAGCGGCGTGTGGGCCCTTGTCCACCTCCCCGCTGCTCCAGGGGCAGCCCCAGCCGGGGCGGGGGGCACAGCGCCCCGACCTGGTCACCGCCAGGGTCCCGGGCTGCGTGACTTCCTCAGTCTTGTCAAGCTGGCCCAGGAAAGCACCGGTGGGGCCAGGGTGGGGACAGTGGGAGCCCCTGGCCTCCCCTGACCCCTGACCTTGACCCAGAGACATCAGAGCAGGTGCCCGGGAAGGAGTGTCACTTGGCAGGGACGCAGCAGGCGTCCAGAGGGACAGAGGGACCCACAGGTCCTTCCACCTGCCAAGCTCTCCGACGGGACAGGCGCCCAGGGCCCCACAGCCTGGGAAGGAGAGGGGTCTCGGAGGCCTGCTGGGCAGTGCCCTCCCCCAAGGACGGCCTGCGATCAATCCCCTGGGGGGCACACGCACCACCCGCCCCAGCGTCGCCCCACAGGCTCCTTCCCAGGCCCAGGAGCAGGATCCGGCCACCCCCACTCCCTGAGGTGTGGGGCCACGTTCCCCCTCAACCGGGGTCGCAGGTGGTGGCCCCCTGGGCGCCGCCCCAGCCCTGACATCCAGCCTCCCCTCCTGGGCGAGGCAGGAGGGGTGCGGGCCCCCCACACCTGGCCCCCGCCAGCCACGGGCTCTCCTCCCTCATGCGCCCTCTGACTCAGGTCCCCCAGTACGGGCTCCGTAATTAGTTGATGACAAAAAATTCAATAAGTGAGAAATTAAAGTTACAAATCCAACTGGAACCGGTCACGTAACCATGGAAAATGTGTTTCCCGGGAAGGTTTACGCGTGTCATCGTCTTATTGAAACCCTCCATCATGCCGCGGACTTTTACCGGCTCGAGCCGGATGCCAGTTACCTCGTGAGGCCAGGGAGGGTCCCCCCACAGACAACTGTGACGGAGCCTTTATTGACCATAAATCCCCGCACGCCTCCCGTCCCTGCCGCGGCATCCGCAGGCTGGAGGTGGCCGGCGGAGGGAACACGTGAAACGGGAAGTTTGTTGTTGGCACCTTTTACAGGAACGTTTGTCACCCAACTGTGCGGGCGCGATCGGATGACGTCAACAGCTGACCGGCTTGTGGGAAAGTTTGCAGGTTTCCCCTTGAGTACGAGCACCCACAGACAGGCACCCCGGACTCCACCCTTGGGGCCGCTCCCGGTGCACAGCAGGCCCCCTGGGTGGCTGTCACACAGCCCGCATGGTGACAGGAGTGGCGGCCAAGGTAGGAGACAGACCCACGGGGCTGCAGCAGGTCTGCACGGAGGCTGCAAGCCCCCTGCTGGCCCTGAAGCCCCTCTGGGTGGCCGAGGGCACCAGCCCAAGGGCCCAGGTCAGTCCCGCAGGCTGTCGGGACAGAGCCGAGTCCCATGACCCTCTCGCTGAGCCTGTCCTCCTTGCAGGACAGGGGCAGACTGGCCACTCCCACAGCCCAGCACCGCCTTCCGAAGACCCACTTCTCGGGTGAGCAAACAGGGAGGTGAGGGGCCTGCCAAGGTCCCAGAGCCACAAGGGTCCCGGCTCGCCGAGGCCACCCTGTGACCGGGGCCTAGGAGCCCGAGCACTCCCCACGGACGCAGCAGCCATGCGCCCTGTTCCCCTCCTGCCGCCCACCGGCCGCCTCCTCCGCCACAGCTGCCCCACCAGCGCAGCCCAGCCCGCCTGGAAGGAAACCCAGGGGCCCCCCGCAACCTCCTCCCAGGCTCCTACTGCCCGAACTGGCCACCTCGTCCAAGACCGGCTGCCCCTCGGCACGGAGGCAAGGGGAACCCATGCAGAAGGTCCCTGGGTCACCTTCTATGGCACCAGGAGGGCCAGCCAACCCCGATCAGGGCTGCGGACAGCAGGACGACCGGCTAAGAGGTAGGCGGCTCCGCAAGCCCGGCAGGGGGCTGGGGCACAGCCGCAGGGGGACAAGCCGGGAACACCACCCCGGCTCCAGAACCAGGAACAGCTGTGCGCCCTCGAGTCCCCGCCCCGCCCCAGCTGACCCACAGGGTCGCACCTGTCCCAGCGAGGGCTGCCCCTCTGGAGCCGAGCCTGCACCTGGAGGGCAGGCCCTGGAGCAGCAGCGTCCCCGGGCTGCAGAGACAGCCCTGCCACAGGCGGTGGACTCCAGGGCCGCAGGGAGCAAAGCCCCTGGCCCCTCCCTGCTGGGCAGCAGCGTGTAATCCAGGCATCGCGCTGCCAGCACCCCCACTCCTCCCGTGACAGAGAGTCAGCGTCATTGGGACCATGAGGAGTGGCTCAAGTGACCAGCAGGAGACACCACACCAGGACAACAAACAAGCTAAAGAGGCAAGCAAAGTAAGGCCGAAGTGTATCCCTTCAGGGTGTCCCCTATTAAAATTCAAATTAAAGCTAAACATTGCAAGATAAAAACTAAAACGTAGTAAGAGCATCTCAGGGGAGCCTAGAGCCTTAGCTGTTCCAGGTGGGGTTAAAGGCATCGTTACCCACGACGCTAAACGTGCAGGGAAACTGCCAGAGGGAGAAAAAGAGAGGGGAAAATAAGAGAAAAGAAACAAGAACACAAGCTCCAATAAATTCAAAAGGGGACAAGAAAGTGAGGAAGCACGATAAAAAAATGAGACTAATAAAAAAGTATTAAATAAGATAAAAGAAATTAAGTAAAATAAATCAGAAGCAGTGGCAATAAAAACCGATGGAACTTCCAAACAACACGGCCAGGACACCCACATCACAAGCAGCAGCACAAGCTTCAGCCCCGGACACACGGAGACTCACAGGGAAGGGCGGCCAACGCTCACAGGAGGCGGCTCACCTACGTGGACACCAGACCCAACACAGGCAGAAGCTTCACCACGGACGGGGCACTTCTCGCACGCTGAGGGGAGGCTGCCAACTCACCAGGCCTCCGCGTGACCCAGAAACCTGTAAGACTACACGGTACAGGCAGCCGGTACTGACAACACGGCAGCACTGGAATGTACCTGCGGCAGCAAGTGACAGCTGAGCCAGCAGGTCAGGAAAGGAAATGAACCCGTGGCGGCTCTGTCCCGGCACCGCCCACCCAGCGTGGGGACATGTGTTAGCACACGGAGAACAGGTGTGGAAATGCAGCAGGTTCCGTAACACGTTTCAAGTGAAAGACCGTTCAGAACCACTGCGTAAACTAAAAGGGATGAGGTTAGAAACCAATTCCAAAAGGGTTACTAAGACAACCCAATACATTTCCGCATTAAAAAATGTACTTCAGCCCTGGCTGGTGGCACAGTGGATAAGGCGCCGGCCTGCGAATCCAAAGGTCGCTGGTTCAATTCCCAGCCAGGGCACATAACCAGGTTGCAAGCCAGGTCTCCAGCCAGGTTCGTAGCTGGAGGCAGGTGAAAAGCAACCATACATTGATGTCTCTCTCCCTCTCTGCCTCTCCCTCTTGCCCTCTCTCTAAAAATAATAAATAAAATCTTAAAAAAAAAAAAAAAAATGTACTTCAAATGGCGAGAGGCCAAGTAAAACACCAGGAACACGTCTGTGAGTACACGGACCTGTGCCATGAAAATGTGTCCTGCGGCCTGGGTGGCTGTCGTGACAGTGCCTGGGCCCTTTCAGAACGTTACACTTCCTAAGGAGTGCTGGGTGGCCCTGCTGCACGCGTGCACGCCACACCCGTGCCTGCACACGCACACCAGGCTCCCACACACATGTGCACAGGCGTGTGCTCCCTGCACAGGGGAACACACCCCTAACATGCCTGAAGTGATGCAAGGAAAACAGAACTTAGCAGGAAACGTAAACTTAAGTGTTTCTGTTAGAAACCTAAAAGCTGAAATTAATGAAGTAACAAACCAACTTTAAAAGAACAGAAGCCCTGGCTGGTGGCTCAGTAAATAAGGCGCCGGCCTGCGAACCCAAACGTCGCTGGTTCAACTCTGTCAGGGCACATAGTCAGGTCTCCAGCCAGGTCCCCAGCGGGAGGCAGGTGAAAGGCAACCATACGTGGATGTTTGTCTCCCTTTCTTCCTTCCTCCCTGCCCTTCTCTCTAAAAATAAAATCTTTAAAAAGATTTTTTTTTAAATTAAAAACTAGGTGCAATAGAAAATTATTTTCTTACATAAGTATCGACAAAGTGTAATAGCATCTTTTCCAACTTCACTGTAATTAAACATTGTTTCTGTTGCTATGAAGAAAAAAAAATAGGGAAATAACACCAAAATTTGTGAGATGTAGCCAAAGCAGGACTTTAGAGGAAAATTTATAGCCCTGAATTTGTATTTTAGGGCAGAAGAGAAATCTAAACATCAATCACTTAAGGCTAGAGTAGGCAGAAGAAAAGAAAGCATGAACACAAATTTAAAAAACTGAAAACAGGAAATCAACAAAACCAAACCATGGTTCGCTGAAATGATCAAAATTAAGTGCCCTCTAGCAGAACGGCCAAGACAGAAACAGTGAGGACGCAAATGACTCATGTCACGAGGACAGGGCCACCACACTCATCTGTGGATGTGACACAGGAGTATTTATTAGTGAAGTCAACTTAGTAACTAATAACCTTCTATTCTGAAAAAGTAGGTACCAGACTCGTCCGTCAGGTCCCTGTCAGCAAACAGAAGCAGCCACGCATGGTGCTGGTGCAAGATCCTGGGAAGGATGAAGCACGTGCCTGTGTGAGAGCGTGTATATGCGTGCGTGAGTGTGTGTGTGTGTGTGTGTGGGCCTGTTTGCATGCCTACCTTCAACTGCCTCTACCAACTGCCTCTACCTGGAGCAAAAGGGAAACCGATGCAAAGTGTTTAAGGCCCCTGAATTGTCCAGAAGAGAGAGAAACATTAACTCTGATGAGATCTTGGTAAAGAATCTGTGACATTCTCAAAAAACAAAAAGGTTGAGATGTTCATAAGGCTACAAGAGAATGAAGAGAAAGCAGTTTATAACAAAGTATAAAGAGAAAGAATAAAAGATGCCGTACAAAGCAAAAGATGGTTAATCTACATGCAAATCTGTCATTAATTGCATTCAATGCAACTAAATTAGATATTCCAACTAAAAAAGATTTTCAGATTGAATACAAATATAAAATCTATCTCTAACCAGTATGAGATGTACCTATAATAAACAAATGGCATTTTCACAATGAAATGCAAAAAAGTAAAAGGTCTAGAAGCTATAAAAGGGAAGCTGATGTATCTATATTAATATCACACAAGGAGTTTTACAAATCAAAAGAATCCAGAGATAAAGAATGCTGCATAATAACAAAAGGCTAAATTGACCAGGAAGACAATTTTCAATGTAAAAGGGCCTAATAAAATAGCACCCCAAGATATACTGAATGATTGATGAAATTTAAAGGGGAAGTAGGCGAGCCCAGGCCCCAGCGGGGGTTTCAAGTCACCGGTCTTGGGAGCTGAGAGGGAGGGACAGGCTGGTGAGAACCGGAGGTTGCAGCCATGGGCGGCCACGCACCACTGCTGTTGAGCCCGCACCGCGGCCGGCAGAGGCGGAGGGCACGCTCCCGGCAGGCTGGCCCAGCCACTAACACATGCGGACGTTCTATGGGGCCACAAAACAGGTCTCAGTGACCTTCAAAGAACTGACACCATTCAAAGAAGTCTCTCAACACAATGATATGAAACCAGGAATCAAAATTTTGATAGAAAAATCACAAAAAGCAAGTAAATTGAGAAATTTATTTGGGAATAATTTATTGACCCAAATAAAAATGGCCCTGGCTGGTGGCACAGTGGATAAGGTGCCGGCCTGCAAACCCAAAGGTTGCAGGTTCGATTCCCAGCCAGGGCACATGGCCAGGTTGCAAGCCAGGTCTCCAGCCAGGTCCCCAGCTGGAGGCAGGTGAAAGGCAACCACACATTGATATCTCTCTCCCTCTCTGCCTCTCTCTAAAAGTAATAAATAAAATCTTTAAAAAAAAAATAAAAATAAAAATGAAATTGGTAAATATTTAGAACAGAATGGTAAAGGAAATTAACATATCAAAACTAAACTATGCATCTGAATTTCCAGCCTTAAATATGTATGTTACAAAGAAAAGGAAGGAGTAAACCACAATCCACATTCACATCTGGAACCATGAGAACAAGAACAGCAAACTCAAGTCAAAGAAAGAAGGAACTATCAGTGACAAAACAGAAATCAATGAGCCAGAACACACATAGCACGGAATCAATGCCAGAGTCAGTCTGCTCAAACCACGGATAAAATGGATAAATCAAGGGAGGGAATGAACACTGTAAAAAACGACCGTGAAATATTTTCAAATGTAACAGCATATACTGAACAACTTCACACAAATTTCAAAGTTTAGGTAAAATGGACAATCTTTTTTAAAAAATGAAAAGAGCCCTGGCTGGTGGCTCAGTGGATAAGGCCCCGGCCTGCAAACCCTAAGGTCGCTGGTTCGATCCCCGGCCAGGGCACAGAACCAGGCTGCAGGCCAGGTCTCCAGCTGGAGGCAGGTGAAAGGCAGCCATACATGGATGTCTCTCTCCCTTTCTTCCTCCCCCACTGCCCTTCTCTCTAAAGTAATACATGAAATCTTTTCCAAGAAATTAAAAGTAAATAATAGAAAAAAAGAAATTGGGTAGTTTCAAAGTTATTTAAAAAGAACTTAAAGCCCCAAATTGAAATCGTCCCACCATGAAACCCAGACACGGAGGGCTTCACTGGGGCTTCCGCCACCTCTAAGAAAGAACCACCACCAAGAAAACGCATGTCCTGACCCCTTTTATTCAGCCAGAAAAACCAGGGCACCAAACCTGATAAGGACGCGGTAAGAGTGAAAACCAGCTGTCGGGTTCTGCCGTCAACACGGACCTCGAGTCTGGGCCTGCTTAGCAGCAAACCAAGTAAGAGCCGCTCAGGGCCAGGGAGTGCGCTGGGTCCTGGCATGCAAGTGTGGCTGAAGCCTCGGGACCCGTTGATTCAGTTCCCCGCGCAGCAGGAGAAGATCACGGCCACCTCGACTGGTGCGGAGGGAGCACACCTGGCTGCCCCGCCCGCCTCGTTCAGGGTCTAGCAGCCGAACGGCAGGGCGGCCTCTCCGCAGGCAGAGACAGGGAGCTGCCTTCCTCCGCCCTCCGGCCTCCCGTCCGGCCGCCCCGAGCAGGGCAGGGGCAGACACACAGCAGCTAAACGCAAACGTTCTCCTGGGGTCCCGGAAGGCCAGGGCAGCCCACCCCGGGCGTCCGATGCCCGTCCCGGTCACGACAGGCGCTGGTTCCTGCAGCACAGGGAGGGGCGGGGCAGCACCCTCAGCACAGCCCGCAGGTCCCTGCCCTGCAAGGTCCACGAAAGCCTCAGGCACCGGGTGGCCCAGGGGCGGGACCCCCGCCGCACCTCCAGCGCCCCCACCCCAGCCCTCCACACGCCCGCTGCACACGGGAACCTGCCGACGGCGGGGCCACACAGGCCGGAAGCTTGCGTGCAGACACCAGACACCCTCCCCACCCGCCGCTGGCCCCTGCAACCCCACCCCTCCTCAGGGGCCCCCACACCACAGCGGGGGTGGTGAGGACAGCAGGCCTGCAGCAGGTGCAGCTTCCGGGGCTGCGCTCCTCTCCCACCTCCGGCAGGGCTGGCGCGTGCCCCCAGCCAGCGTCCCTGGTGCAGCCGGTGAGCACCCAGTGAGGACGACAAGCCCGCCACACGCAGGGACCCCCAGCTCCAGAGAAAGTGACGCTGAGACTCTCGGTCGGCAGGGGACGGGCGCCCACCCCGACCCCAGGCAGGACCCCTTTCGGAACTGTCCCCCCGCAGATTCCACAAGGACACAGACGACAGGGAGCCAGGCAGCCCCCGTGCTGCTCCAATGCCCCCACACGCATCCTACGGATGGAGAACACGTGACCTGGGGGCTCCGCAGAGAGGGCCTGGCTCCCCTGGGACCCCGAGGCACCTCTGAACTCCCTTACGCGGCGCCCCACCCGGGAGAGCGCCCACCCCACCTCCCCTCGCCCAGGCCGGCAGGCCAGTCTCGGCTCCGCTCCCTGCCCAGGCCCAGGGCAGAGCCGGAAACGGCCTCTAGCACCGCCAGCCATCAGACTCGGACAGAACCCCAGGTCACCCCTTGCCCCGGCCCACAGCCAGAGCGCGTCCAGCGCAGAGTGGACATCCAGTCGCCCGGACCGAGGCCGTGACCCTGGGGGAGGCGCCCTGCGGCCTTGCGAGGGGCTGTGCTGGCAGCTGGGGCCTGGGGGAGGCGCCCTGCGGGCGGTGCCGGTCGTCCCGGCAGAGCGAACCCGAGGAACAGCGACCAGGTAACAGGACACCGTGTGCCGGCCGGCGGCTGCTGCCCGTCTGAAGATGGTGACGCGCAATACCGTGAGCAGAGCACACGGGCGCCTGTAAACACACACCCAGCTCTGCTACTGCCTAACGACCATCGCGTCGGCCGGGCCGGCCCCGTCCCCTGGGCCCAGCGCTCCGTGAGCTCTCGGGAAAGGCTGCTCAACTGCACCAAGAAAACAAAGCCCGGCTTTCCAGCATGCACACACGCACACGCAAACTCACGTGCACACAAGCGTGCGCACGGGCCATCACACAGACGCACTCTGGCGCCCCCTCCGGGCACCGCCCAGCGCCCACCTACAGACCCCGCGTCGCGTCCGCAGGAGGGGACACGGCTGCACGTGCTCACTCGGGGTTTCAAGGAGCTTCCAGGAGGGGCTGCTGGGGAACATCAACGAGGGTCAGGGAACTGGGGCCACAGCGGCCACGGCCCCCCGAACCCCAAGCCACGCAAATGGCACGTTTGCTACAACCGCCTGGGCCAGCCGCGCGGCAGAAGCCTGTCACCCGCCCGCCAGCTCCCCGGTCCCTGCGGAAAGCAGACTTGTGAGCAGACTTGTGAGCACGCTGCCGACAGACGGCTAGAGGCCGGCCCCGCCCAGGGTGGTCCGGAGGGCAGTCGCCCCGGCTGAGAACCTGGCACCAGGCGGGCAAGGCGGCCCGGGCGCCCCCGAGAACACACCCACGTGGGCAGAGGGCGGAGGGGACAGCTGTCCGGTACTCCGAGCGCTGACCGGCCCCCAGGGCCAAGGGCAGGCCCGGCAGCTTGCTACCCGTGACAATCGCAGGAGCGGCCTGGCCGACAGTGCCAGCGGCAGCGAGGCGCTGGGCTATTTTTAGCAGCAACACTCAAGAGGCTGCCTGGCGGGGAACCGTGTCTCTGAGCGTGACCATCAATTTTCACCTGCAGCCAACTTCCTTTCCTCTCAGGATGAAGGTTACTCAAAGATGTGGATTTCTTCGAAATTGAGTTAAGCAGGATGCAGGCTTCCACAGCGAGAGGGGATTTCAAATCGCCCACAAGGACACTCGCCGGCGCCCCAGCCGGTCCTCCCACACCTGCCCGGCGCACCTGCGCCCCAGCCAACGCCCTGCACTGGGAGGTGGCAGCCCCTCCCCCAGACACCCAGAGGTGCGGCCAGGCCGGGGGCCCCGGGGGCAGGGCAGGGCGGCACTGGACCCGATTCAAGGGAGTGCACGCAGCGGGCTGAACAAGACCACTTCTCAATGCAGCATGTCAGGACCTCAAATTCCATGTGGCAAAATCCCACGAACAATAAACGTTCAAGATGCAAGTGAGGGGGGACCCGCCGGTACCGTGCACCCCTTGAGCGCCCCGCCGATGCCCCGGCCTGCGGGGTTGCTCAGAGCCTTGAACAAGCTCCCGGGATGTCTGCCGCCAGCCGCCCAGACGCCCTTCTCCAGGAGGACACCGTGGCCCAGCCCGGCCACGCGTGCAGCCACCAGGCTGTGCCCATACCCACCAGACCATGCTGGGCAGGGCTGGACTCGGGGGACAGAGAGCCCAAGGCGGTGCCCAGGCACAGGGACCCCACCCCTGAGCAGCAGCGGGGCAGAGGCGCCTGCCTGACATCACGGCCCCCGGCAAGAAGGCAGGGGAGGGGGGGGCAGGAGGCTGGCCAGGGCGCAGGGGGCCGGCAGCAGGGGGACTGAGCAGCCTGTCAGGTGCAGGCCGGCTGAGCAGATGCCACAGTCCAGCAGCCAACACAGCAGGTACACGTCTTCAAAATAATATCAAAACTGCACCAAAGATAGAAAACATGAGGTACCTTCCTCCCAAAATGGCAAAATCCTGCTGAGAAAAACTCAAGACCTTACAAATGGAAGCCCGTACGTCGTCCTGGCTGAGGAGATAAAGTAACGCTAAGAAGTCATTTCCCCACCTCTATTTAGAAACACATCACAACCTAATCGCACCCCAGCAGAGGTTCCGTGGGAACGTGCCAACGGGCGCAGCGTGAGGACAGGCAGGGGGCCAGCCCGGCCGGAACGCGTTCGGGCTTCACTGGGGCGTCACCGGGCAGTCAGGCCGCGGGAGGCAGGCGGGTGCCGGGCAGAGACGGGCAGCCCTGGGCGTTGCTCACGTTCCACCTTCTGAAATTTGGCATCCAAGGCTGCGTTTTAAACAGGCTCTCACACAAAACCCCAAACCACGCGCCAGCGAACTGCCTACCAGGCGGATGGCTAAGTGCTTCAGGCACCGGCCGAGGCTGGGACTCGGCTGTCCACCCGGCACCTCGGGACGCAGGTGGCCTTCCGGCTCCAGGCGGCGCGGCCCCGAGCCCAGGCCACACGCTGGGGACCGGAAGTGTCGGAAGGCAGCCGGGGCCCCCGCGGGACAGCACCCGTCGGAGCCCTGTCACCCCGTCAGGATGGAGCTGCCAGGCCGAGGCCGCCCCTCCCAGCGCCTGGAGGACGCAGGCCGACCGGCGCGACTGCGTCAGCCAGAGGTGAGCACCAGCCCGAGGAAGACGGCGCGGAGTCGGGGAGCCCCTGGCGGGCGTGGCGCCCGAGGGGACGCCGGGAGCAGGGCCCGCCGCCGTGCGTACCTTGGTCAGCAGCAGGACGCGCTTCTGCAGCCGGCGGGCCAGGGCCTCGTGCGTCTCCCGCTTCTTCCTCTCCTCCAGCAGCTGGGCGCTGACCTGGCGCACCTCCTCCTGCAGCTGCTGCCGGGCCTTGTCCAGCTCGCGGACGCTGCACGGGAAGGCACAGGGCGGGGTGAGGCCCGCAGCACAGCCCCGGCCCTCCCTGTCCTTCCCCCACTCGACAGCCCCTCGGAGCCTCTGGGGGTCCCTGGGTTTGGAGCGGACCCCTAGCGATCCCAGAGCTGTGCAGGGGAGGCCCCGCGCCCCACGGCGAGGGGAAAATGGTCGGCGCAAGTGAGCTCGGGCGCCGCAGGAGGCGTTTCCGGTCAGCCCGCCAGTGCGGCCCCTGCACAGCAGGGAGGGGGACCAGGGCCCCAAAGGCCAGCCAGCCTGGGGTCTAGCACCCCACCCTCCAGGCTCACCAGGCCGCCGCCCGCCTCGTGGCCAGGCCGGCCCAGCAGCCCCCACACCGACACTCAAGCCTGACTCCCTCCCAGAGCCCCCGAGCCTGCCCGGCAGGGGAGGCGCCTTCACAGGCTGGTCCCCACGGCCTGCCCGCGAGCTTGCTCCGCCCACTCCTGCGCCTCTCCAGGGGCCACCGGTCTAGTGGGGACAGGAGCCGACCCAGAACGGGCACCAGGAAGACGAGGACCGGGCCCGGGGGAGCGGTGGACTGGGGGGAGCTGACGCTGCAGAGCCGGGCGGCCCCACCACGTCTCCCTGCAGAGGAGACCCCTGACGGGGACCCTGAGAACCTCACGCAACAACGCTGTTGCCAGGAGTGTCAGATGGTGCTGGTCCCGCTCCCCGAGATCAGCTTGAGCGGAAGAGCGGAGGCCCCCGGGCACCCGGGTCTGTCACACCCGCCTCGGCCATGTCCTGGTCCCAGCAGGGTCCTGAGCCACACTGTGGCCTGGGTCCGCGGGGGAAAGGTGGAAAGACAGGGCCGTGTCTGGGGCCCTGCAGCAGCTTCTGGCTGGGCAGCGAGGGCCTACGGCAGCTCCAGGCCAAGTCCCCTGGAGACCCATGGTCGAGCCCCCGGAGACGGGCAGCCCCGGTCAGTCGCCCCGGAGCACCAGCAGCTGCGGCCCCAGGACGTGGCGCCAAAGGCTCCGGGCCACCAGGTGGCACCCCGAGTGTGGTGGGGGAGGGCAGGGCGGGTCCCACTTGGCCCACCTCAGGGCACCCCTGGGACATCGTCCGGCCTAGTTCCAGGTGGGTCCCAGCACCACACTGTCCGCCGCCCGGGAGGCAGCCCTGACGATGCCCAGGCAGGGCCACCGTGTGCGCGGCGCCCGTGGACGGGGCTGCCCTGCTCACCGCCCAGCCTGGGCTCGCTGCCCCGGAAACAGAGCAGAGCATCCGCGAGATGCCACAGCTTGGCCACCGAGGGGAGGAGCTGGGCAGGCGGACTGCAGCCCGTGTCCCCATCAGGTGGCCCTGAGCCCACAGCTGCGGGTGAGGCGGGAAGGAGGCGACAGCCGCGGAGCCTCACTCGCTGGTCGGTCACGGAGGACACCCCCCCCACACCGGCGCCCGCTGCACTCTGGGTGACGAGGACAGAGAGGGGCCACCTGAGGGGCCGGGGAGCCAGCAGGCCGGTGCCGTGCTGAGGGCCTGGGGGCGGAGGGCAGCCAGGGGGCGGAGGCCGGGCCTCCCTGCCGCCAGCCGACGCTGCCCGTGGCTCCCGCACGCACCTGGCTGGTCCCGCACGTCCCCTCCGCCCCCGGCCCCCCGGCCCCACCGGCCCCACCGCCTTTCGGGAGAAGCCCACTCAGCAATCCCAAGAGCCGCCAGCTCGAGCCCCAGGAGGAAGCAGGCTGGTGACAAAGAAAGTGCTTCTCTGTACACAATTCTTCATAGGAAACGGATTTCAAAGTGGCCATCTGTCTCCCAGATTAGCACCCAACGCTGCGCAGCGCACAGGCGAGGCGCCGCTCCGCTCCATCCCGCGCGGAGAAGCGCGTTTGAATGGGGATAATGCGAACTGCTTGGGAAGCGGTTTACAGAACGTGCCGCAGCATCCCCACTTCCGGCGCTGGTGACTCAGACCTGGGCCACCCGCCCCCTCAGCCCCCACCTGGCGGGGAGGGGGGGGCGCCTCCTCCAGCGGCTGCGGGGGGAGGCAAGCGGGGCTGGAGCCGCCCATATGCTCCGCTTGGGGCGCCCCTCAGGGGGGACGACTGGCCGGCGGCCCCACCCCCACCAGCGGCTCAGGCAGGCGCCCCTTCTCTCCCCCACCAGTCTGTCCACACCCCTTCAGGTTTCCTCCCGGAGACGCTACCCGGAATGACCGCCAGCTCCCCGTGACGCCCAGCCCCACCGCGCCCGCTGACTGTCAGCCTTCTCACGTCGCAGGGCCTCTGCCAGTCCCGCTCGGCCCACCAGACAGGGGTGTGAAGCCAGGGGCCACACGGACAGCCGCGGGGTGGCCAGCCGTGCTCCTCAGCTGGGACCCCAGACGAGGCTGGGCCAGGCCCCAGGGACTGTGGGCAGGAAGACGACCGGGAGGCAGACGTGGGAGGCACAAGGGAGGAGCGAGCGGTCCCGACCAGGGTGCAGACGTGCCCCCAGGAGCGCGGGGGGCGACAAGGCACTGCTGAGCCCCCACCCGCCAGGGCGCCGCCCGAGGCCCGAGGAGAACGGAGCCTCCCTGGGGCCTCGCGGTCGGGCTCCAGCCCCCCGCTGCTCCGCATGGCTTGGGCGCCTCCAGGGGGAGAGCCCGGAAAGGGGCCGCTGCCCCCGCAAAGCCGATGACGATCCTACGACACACAGCGCACGTGGCGTTCACTCAACGGGAAACGAGGAAGCCGGCAGGAAAGACGCTGAAGATGCCGGGGATCGGCCTGGCCCCCTGGTGCGGAGAACACGGCGCCTGGTGCGGAGAACACGGCGCCTGGGACAGCAACGGGGGGAGCGCTGCTCCGCGCGGACCTGCGGCCGGGCCGGCTCGGGCTCACACGCGACCCCGGCCGTGTCCGGACCCCGGGGACCTCCCCTCCCAGGCACAGCCCAGAAGAAGCCGCGCTCCCCCGCTGCCCCCCGACGGGCTCGGCGGGTCGGGCTCGCACGTCACACAGAGTCGTGAGGAGGGAAACACGCAGCACCGTCTCACGCCTGAGGAAAGACCAAGTCCTCTCCCGGCTCCTACAAAAACAACGGCACCAGAGGGAAGGGCTGGCGGATTCCACCACGTGAAAGTGACAAAGTAACACATGCACAGAGGAGACCGTGCAAGTTGTAGTTTCAAAGGGCTAAACCCCTGGAGCCACTGAAAGCTCCCAGGAAATAAGCTTTAAGGGAGAGGAAGGCGGGCGACGCTGCCAGGTACCCGGGCGGGCGTCTGACCCCCATACGCAGGGCGCAGGACAGGCGGCGGCAGGACAGGCGGCGGCAGGACAGGTGCCGGCAGGACAGGTGCCAGCAGGCAGGACAGGCGGCGGCAGGACAGGCAGCGGCAGGACAGGTGCTGGCAGGACAGGTGCTGGCAGGACAGGTGCCGGCAGGACAGGTGCTGGCAGGACAGGCAGCGGCAGGACAGGTGCTGGCAGGACAGGTGCTGGCAGGACAGGCAGCGGCAGGACAGGTGCTGGCAGGACAGGTGCCGGCAGGACAGGTGCTGGCAGGACAGGCAGCGGCAGGACAGGTGCCGGCAGGACAGGCAACGGACACGCGGCAGGGGCAGCGGCGCTGAGCTCACGGAGGGCCCCGAGCCCGCAGGCCTGGACCAGGACCCCGGCACCAGGGCAGCCGAGTGCAGCGGCGGAGGCTCCCTGGGCGGCACCCCAGGCCCCACGGGTGAGACCCGCCGCTGCCGCTGCTGCGGGGCCAGGACGCGCTCCCCGTCCGGTTCCCCCCACGGCTGGGTTCCAGGGCCTGCTGCTCCTTCTCGGCGGGGGCTCGGGACCACCAGGCTCTGGGGCGGGAACGTACGTCAGGCACGGTGTCCACGGCTTACAGGAGGACCCGCGTTTCCCCGTCTGCGCGTGGCGCCTCCGACAGGTCCTGTGCCAGCCAGCGGGACGGAGGCCGGGGGACGCCGCCCGGCCCCTGCGCAGCCCTGCCTGCCCCGAGGGACGGAGCCCCTGCCTGCTGCCTTCACCCCCCTCCCCAAAAACAGGCTCCCGAAGGTGAGCCCTGGCCCAGGGGTGGTCAGGCCCCTGAAACACATCAGACCCCACGCAGGACGAGGGGGAGACTCTCCCTTGGGGAAGGGCCGGAGCCGCAGGGGGAACTGACCGGGCCTGGCTGGGCCTCAGCGCAGGGCTAAGCGCGTCACGGCCGGCGCCGCCGGCCACCCCAGGCCGGCGCGGGGCCCAGCAGCGGCCTCCCGCCATCCGCATTCCACCGCGGCGCAGTCCTCCTTGTGACTCCTTTTGTGCTGCAGAGATAAGGAACGTCTGCAATCTCTGCTATCTCCCAGCTGCAAACATTCAAGCATCTTTTTATTTAAAATATAAAATCTCATTTTAGATTTGCAGAGAGGCAGCTCCGTCTTCAGGATGCTAACCACACCAGGCGGGCGCGGCGGGAGGAAGGGAGCCTGCGAGGTGGGTGCGGCGGAGGCCGGGGGCTGCTCGGGGGTCTCCAGAGCCGGTCGGAGGGTCTCCCTGCCTGGGCCCCACGCCCCGCGGCCTGACAGGTGGGCCAGGAGCTACGTCCAGGTTCTGCAGAGACACCCCGAGCACACTGGCGGCCACCAGCCAGGACCCCCGTGGGGCGGCTGGCGTGGCGCCTCTCCCTCCTCACCCCAGACACAGGGGCCACCCCGACGGTCAGCGCCCCCGGCAGGCTGGGGCGAGGGGTGACGCAAACCCGCGTGAGGCGGAGCTGCAGCTGCAGCAGCTTTCCCGCCGTCAGAGGCCCCGCGGCCCCTGCTCAAGGCCAAGGGGACAGGGTGGGGGGCCACAGCCCCCCGACTGCGCTGCGTTCCAGTTCCCCTGCCGGCAGCGTTTCAGGTTCCAGCCTCCTGGCAGGAAGCAGAGGCTTAAAAGAAGGTCACCGGCAGGCAGTGCTGAGAATGAAAACCTGCTTCTCGCCCATACCGGGCGCTGCCCCTGGGCCGGGGGCAGAAGCAGCTCCGAGCTGCACTCGGGAAGCAGGGGAGGCACGAGGCGCTGGCAGCCGGCGGCCTGCGCGTCCCGACTCCGCTCTGGGGCATCATCGCGAGTCTCTGGCCAGCCGGGTGTGGAGGGCGGCGGGCGAGGGGCTCCAGCCACCGCGCAGCCCCGGGGCGCAGGGAGGGCCCAGCCGCTGTCTGGGCCGCGCAGCAGGGACCTGGGCCCCTCGGCCCAAGCGCGCAGCTTCCTTCCGAGGCTCGTCTGGTGAGTGGCCACTGGTGTTGAAGTTTTATCATTTATGTAACAGCTTGGTTATTAACGAAGCCTCATTTGCACGTGTCACAGGAGGAGAAAAATCACCTAATTAACCACTTTCCCCGTCAGCCACAGGAGGGGCAGGGCTGCCCATTTGTTTTCCAGTCCTCCCCACCCTCCGACAGGCGCTCCCTCACTGGGAGGAGATTTACAAGCCTCGGTCCCCTGGGACTGGAACTTCTGCCAAGGACAGAGGTCGTGATGACTGCCCTTCCCATCACAGGAACCCGCCACAGGGGCCACCCTGCGCCCACCAAGTCAGGGACGCGGCAGACGGCTCTGCTGGAGGGAGCCTGCACCCTGGAGGCTGAGCCGCGCGGAGCCCAGAGAAGCAGAGCCTCCACCCAGGAGCTCCCCAGCGGGTGCCCCCCAGGGCCGGGTCCTCCTCCCGGACAGGCACCCCCGCCCCTCGCCCCCACCTCAGCGCCTGCACAGGCTCCTGCGTGTCCATCAGACACACGGAGGAGGGCGGGGCAGGGGTGGCCCAGGGCCCCGTGCGTCATCAGGTCCTGGGTCCCCCGGCGCGCAGACACCGCGCACCACACTGCGCGCCCCTGGGCCGCCCCGGAGCCCAGCGAGGGCGGCCAGGGACCTCTCGGCGTGTCTATGACACGGCGTGTCTCCGGAGCTCCCCTCCAGCTAAGAACTGCGACGTTCTTCGCTTCAAAACCAAACGCTGTCACAGGCCTGGAGCCAGCATCCGGGGCTCCGAGTTGGGCCCCGTCCCTAGTCACTGGTGTCTTCAGGCTGCAACCACACGGAAACAGCAGGGCCGACCCCAGGGGCCCTGCAGGACGCGCTGGTACAGAGGAGACAACGTGCCCCCATCCAGGGCTCGGGAAGGCCCAGGGTGAACCACTTCCGGAGACACGAACCCGGACACCGTCATCAGATACGTCGCGACCCTGTCCCGAGCAGGGGGCGCACAGGGCACCCGGTCCCCTGGGGCCCCACCGCAGGCCCCGCCGTCACGGGCGCACGGGAGCTGGGGCCGCACAGGAAGCTCCTGATTCACGCCATTCACGGCGCACAACGCGCAGATGTTCCCTCGGGGCTCGGCGAGATGCGCGGCTTCTGAATGACACTTTGTAAGTTTCAAACTTAGTGAAAATAAAAAGTTATTGAAGTGGAATTCGCACGCAGTGTTTCCCCTTTTGTCTTACTTGCTATGGGGCATTAACTTGCAAAGGCTGCTTCCGCTTCATGTGATTTTTCATTTTCAAGGGAACATCTGTGTCCTTTGTCTGAGCGTGGGAGCCCCAGAAAGGGCCTGAATGGAGCGTCCTCTGCAGCACGATGACCAGGAAGGCCTGCCTTCCGGAGGGATCCAGAGGCTGGCAGGTGGGGGCTGGCTGACGGGGGACGGGGAGAGGCTTCCCCGCTTCACTGTGGAGCAGCAAGGTGCCCCCTGGAGGACCACCTGCCGGCACCTTCCCCTGGGGCTTGGAGGCCGGTGGGCCGTGTGGCTCCCAGGAGCGCTGCCCCATCGCACCCCTCCCTCCCCCCGTGGCCTGCCTCTCGGCCAGCCTCTGGGCGCACACGGCCCCCAGGACCAGCCAGCAGGCACCACCACGCGGGGGCTTTGGCCCAGCCCCCCTGAGGCTTCCTGAACCCCCCACCTCTCAGCTCAGAGCCCCCTCAATGGCGGGACGGCCGAGTCGCCTGGGGGACGGGCCCACCCTGGGTTCCAGCGCTGACCACGCCGCCCTGAACTGCAGCGGGCCCACCAGTACCAAACGGGTGGGCAGCGTTCCCGCACCTCACTCCCCTTTTCCGCCACCGTGGGCGGTACCTCCGCCAAGCTGCCCGCGAGCCGCTGCAGGCCTGGGAGCAGGACAGGACTTGGGCGAACACTCACCACGCGTGAAACGTGAGTTCCGTCCCACCTTGGCCCATGGTGGGGAGGGACGTCCGGGGAGCGGTGGGTGTCAGAACGCAGGGGCCGGGCTGGCCCGACGGCCTCCACGCTGCCGTGTCCATCCCTGCGCGGGACACCAGCCTGGGGACAGGGGCCCCCGCGCCGCCCCGCAGGTGACAGGAGCCGGCTCGGAGCTCCCCGCGGCAGCCTGGGCCCACCCGTCCGAGGCGCTTCTCTGTCTTTGTGGCACTATGTTTAGAAACCTCTAAATAAAACCCACGGAGAGTGTTCCAATAATACACATTTTTAAACTCACTAATTAAATGTTGCCATTACAAGTGCTATTTTGGACCATCTGCTAAATATGTAATTTAGGAATTAAGATTCATATCTTCCAGGGTGCGCTGATGACTCCTCGGCACCCACTTGGGTCTCTTCCGAGCACGCGCGAGGCCTGCAGCAAGTGACCACGGGCCTCCACCCTGTGCTGGCGGGACGGGGACGGGGACGGGACGAGGGGGCCTCCGAGCCCAGCGGCTGAAGGGCGGACAGGGCGCCCAGGCCACGCTCAGGTGCAGGAGGCGCCGGCTCTGGCCACGGCAGCAACGCCACGCTGAGGACCTGAGGCCGGCACTCGCCCCACCCCAGAAGCCAGTGCCTCGGGTGTCCCCCAAGCTCCGCGGCCGCCCGGCAAGCCACCGACCTGCCCCGCCCGCCTCGTCCCGTGTCCGGGACCCTCGTCAGGGGCCCCGAGCCGAGCAGCAGCGTCCTGCCACCGCCCTCCACGCTGCGGTCAAGTCCTGCTGACACGGCCAGCAAAGGCCTCCCGGCGCCACCGCGCAGCAGGGCCCCTGCCCTCTGCGGACGGGGGTACGAGCCCCGGTCACTCGGCCGTGAGGACGGGAAGCTCCCCCGTCTGCCATGGAGGCGGCTCTGGCTCACATCTCGCATGTCTCGTTCGCCCCAAACGAACTTCGGTTGGTCACTCGGTCTGTGAGGAAGCGCTAGGTTCTCCCAGGGGTTCTGCTGACACACACGTGCTCTTCCCGTAGGGAGACTTTCCACGGGGGTCCGACGCGCGCCGGGAAAGCACGCCCCCCGCTCTCACCCGAGCAAGTTCGCGAGGCCCTTGGGCGCCTTTCCTCTCCGCCCTCCCCTCCCGCCCCGCGAGCCACTGGAGGAAGAGCCAGGACAAGGGAATGGGAAGGAGAAAGAGAGAAGCTCTTCAGTACGAAGGGCAAAGGGTGCGTGGAACCTGAGCCCTCAAGGCAGAGACAGGAGACCACCAGAGCGGCAGGGATGAGACACAGGCAGGGAGGCCCCCTCATGTCCACCGCCCACCCACAAGCCGACATCCGCCTTCGGGAGAGGGACGATGCTGCCCCAGTGGGACGGGGCTTCGAGCGGGCGGCCCGGCAGAGGCCCAGCCAGGGCAGGACCTGCTCCCACCACGTGCCTGGGTCTCCACCTCCGACCCAAAAGGAACCGTCACGTCCAAGTCCATGTCCTGCCTCCCAGGCCAACGCTGTGCTCCTTGGCCAGCTGGCCCACTTCCCCGCCCAGGACCAGGCAGATGAGCGCTCTCCCCCGACCCCAACCCGGGTGCGCCCTCCTTTTACGGGGGAACAGCGGGAAGACGCCCTCCAAGCGGCTGTTTGATCCTCGCCCCGTGTCCTGCTGCATCGGCCCCACCTACAGCTCCCTCGGGCCCTCTGACCTTGAGAAAGGGCACAGGCCCAAGGCCAGCCCGAACAGGAACATCGGCTGCGGTCAGCGGAAGGACAAACGGCCAGAGATGTGAAAGGTGGCCTGGCTGACAACACAGGCTCCAGGGCCTGCCCAGCCCAGTGCCAGGCCGCCAGCCATACCATGGGACCCCAGGACCGTTCCCCTACGGACCCCCCACCAGCCTGCTCTCACCCCAACACCCCGTCCTGGGTGTCGCTCCGAAGAGCACCTTGCCCTGAACTGGAGCTCTGCGCGCACCACGCACACCCCGGAAAACCCTCTAATTCCCACCTCGGCTGAAAGTGAAGGCAGAACCCCCGGCCCGAGTCCTGGCCCCAGCCTGTCCGCCCAGGAGCCAGCCCTTCAGAGGACAGACGCGTCCCAAGAGAGCCGGCACGGTGCCGCGGGGCAGGCCGCCAGGGCCCAGAGCCGCCCGAGCCAGCACGGCGCGCGAGCCTGGGGAGACCCTGCAGCGCGGGCAGGGCTCCCCGACACGGAGCCCAGTCCTCCCGTGACACCCCAGCCCCACCCGCTGGAACGAGGCCAGGACAGAGGCTCTGGGCGGCCAGCAGCCCGCTGGGCGGTGCAAGGAAGGCTTGCGGGCACCTGAAACGGGGCAGAGGGGGGTACAGAGGTGGCGGGGTGCGGGTTTCGCCCCTGCTTCCACCTGCGAGCCAGGTCGATGCCACTTCCCCAGCCACCCCAAGCACACACGCTCCTGTCTGCTCGCGCCGGTCATGGCTGCGCTCCCTTCCAGAGACAGAGCCGGGCCCGCGGGAGCCGGACCCCCGAGGCAGCCTGCGACCAGGCTGAGTGGCAGCTGCAACCCGACGCTGGCGCGGAAGCGGGTCTGCAGCAATTAAGCCCGACTCGGAGAGGGCTTGGCAGGCGTGCGGATCGATAGTGCCCCTCCCGCCGAGCGTCCCTGCAGGTGAGGAATCAATCAGGCCGGCGCTTCCAATCTGCACCCGCTGAGCCGAGAGGCAAAGCTGTTTACCATGCAGGCCCTCGGTAAATAAATGAAGCCGCCAATTAGCCGACACCCTTTGTTTCTCCGGCAAAAGCTTTTTAGCTCCCCTGAGAAAGCCAGGCCCCCGCACGGCCCTCCATTAAGCCACAGATGGATGCCAAGGGTCCGGGCTCAGCTGGTGACGGAAAGCGGGGGCAGCCCTGCCCGGACCCTGGGCCACTTGGACTGGGAGCATGGACGCTCACCGCCAGGGCCCAGGGAACGCTCCCCACTGCCCGGACAGATGCTGCGGGTACCGGGCTCTCTCGGGGCGCCCCAGCCCCTGGGATGAGGGGGCTGGCTGGTGAGGCGACCCCACCCTTAGGCTCAGGCCGTGTTCCGGACCAGGTTTCATCAGGGACTTAAAAGTACCCCCAGGTACGGGTTAAGGCCTTGTTCAGGGGGGCCGTCGAGGGACCAGCCTGTGGGCAGCTGTGCCTGGCAGGGGTGGAGCAAGGTCCCGGGGACCCACAGAGGAGAGGTGACCAAGTGCACTGCGGACGCCCTCCAGACATGAGCAGGGCTGCAGCAGGGCCTCCCAGGGCCTCCCAGGGCCACCCACAGCGGCGGGTGCGCTTTGCTGGCAGCTCCTCCACTCGGAGATCGCACCCAGAAAGAGCCCCGACATCTGCCTGGCCGGGGACGCTCAGGAACCGACTACCTGCACAGTCTTTGAAAGCAGAGCAGGAAAGCCAGCCAGCACTCGGCTTCTAGGAAGCAGCCAATGAGCACCCAGCCCGCGGCCCCTGCGGATGCTGACTCTGCGGTTCTGTCTCCGTGACAAGCCGGGGGCCACCAGCCAGTCCCCATGCCGCTTCCCCGGGGAAGGAGCCCCTGCCAGGGCAGAAAGGGCAGTGACCAGGGCCATGGGGACACCCCTCCCTGCCAGCCCCAGGCCCTGCCCGGGGCGCAGAGACACGTGGAGGGGGAAGGAAGCAGAGCTGCCAAGGGCCTGCAAGGGAGCCGCCCTGCTCACACCCCTCCCGGACGGGCCTGCAGCTGCAGCGTGAGGCCCCAGCAGGAGGAGGGGGAGGCCCTGGGCAGCGTGCGCACCCGCAGGGCCTCCTGAGGGAGGCTGTGCTGTGGTGGTCCCAGCACTGCCCGCGCAGGTGGGTCCTGCCTCCCTGCTGCCCGGCTGGCACTCGGGTTAACTGCCCGCTGCACCAGCCACCACAGAGCCCAGCGAGCCCAGCAGCCGATGGGTCTCCCCTCAGCAAGGCCTCTGCCCGGCCCCCGAGGCCCCGCCCGCTCAGGCGCAGGAGCCCCTGCCCTGCAGAGCGGCTTTGGGCTGCCCGAGGTCTCAGCCTCCCAGAGCGCAGTCAGTCTGCCCCGCTGACCTCCTGGAACGAGAACACTTGGAGGAATTCAGTTCTGACTGAATTCCCACCTCTCCCAACAGGTGGCCAGACAGGCCATATTTTTTTTTTTTTTTAAGATTTTATTATTTTTAGAGAGAGGAAGGTGAGAGAGGCAGAGAGAGAGAGAAACATCCACGTGTGGTTGCCTCTCACCTGCCTCCAGCTACGGACCTGGCTGGAGACCTGGCTTGCAACCTGGGTACGTGCGCTGGCTGGGAATCGAACCAGCGACCTTTGGGTTTGCAGGCTGGTGCCTTATCCACTGTGCCACCAGCCAGGACTAAACAGGCTTTTTACTGGGACATAAATGACACCTTCCCGAGGAAACCCAGGTGTTTAAAGACTAGAGTCCTTGAACTTCCAATGGAGAGACATGACAAAGCACCCTCTGAACTCCAATCAGTTCAAAGAGACACGGGGAGAAACGCAGGCCAGAGGGGGCCAGAGGGGTCAGCCCTGCGCACGGGACCCTGGGCTGCAGAGGGAGCTCTGAGCACCAGCTGTGCTGAGAGGAGCAGCTCAGCACTGCAGGTCGAGGGGCTCCTGCGGGGTCTGCCGGCTCCTCCTTCCACCTGCAGATCGGAGGTCGGACTGTCCCCAGCCAACCGGCGCATCGCGAGACCCAACGCGGGAGCAGACAGGGGAGTCCACTATGGCTCTGACCCAGGGATAAAAGAGACTTGGGAAAACGTAAATCATCCTTCTTCCCACTGAACCTTCTTAACCCTCAACCAAGAATGTGTCTCGTTATTTAAGAGATACATTGAGGCCCTGGCTGGCGGCTCAGTGGATAAGGCACCGGCCTGTGAACCCAAAGGTGTCACTGGTTCGATCCCCAGCCAGGGCACATGACCAGGTCTCCAGCCAGGTCCCCAGCCAGGTCCCCAGCCAGGTTCCCAGCTGGAGGCAGGTGAAAGGCAACCACACTTGGATGCCTCTCTCCCTTTCTGCCTCCCTCCCTGCCCTTCTCTCTGAAAATAACGAATAAAGTCTTTAAAAAAAAAAAAAAAAAAGGAGAGAGTATCTGTTTCTTGCTGAACGCAGGGTACAGTGAAGGGCTCTGGTCTGTCTGAGTCTTCTGGCGCCTTGACACGTCTGCGTCCTTATCTGTGTGGCAGGTGGTCACGGAGACCCAGCCCAGGGAAGGCTGCTCGCCCACACAGCAGGGGCAGGCGGTCCAGGCTCCTTGGTCCAGTGGCCCGAGGCTGAAGGTGGGCTGCGCTCAGCTCGGGACCATGCCCATGACCAGCCCTACAGCCGCTGTCTGGCTGGAGGAAGGCTCTCTCCCAGCCGAGGCACCGCATGTGCAGGGCCACAGAGGGGCGGCGGCCTAGTGACCAGCCCTTCCCACACGGCGAGTGAGGAGGAGGGAGGCAAGTCCAGACACCCGGGGCAGCCTGGAGCCACCGGGCAGACCTGGGTAAAAGCCCAGCCACCTCCAAAGCCAGAGACTTGTCCACCTCAGATCTAAAGGGAAAGAGGACACTGTCCCCAGGGCACAGGTGTCAGGGTCCCAGCTAGGAAAAGCCCTCGGGTGACAGGCCTCCGGGCCAGATGCAGACGGGTCCCCAGCCCAGTGTCTACACGCTGAGGGCCCAGGGGTCACGCCAGTTTCCGGAGAGATTCTCCTACAGCAACAGCTACAGAACGAACCGCTTAGAGACCGATTTCATTTGTGGGTGAATCTTGTCCAGTGCTTGAATAAAGGGGGTTCAAATTGTACCCACTTCCACATCCCTTGACAAGAAACACTTATTTAAAAAGCCTGTGAACACGCAGATGCCGCTTTAAACACGGAGACGTGACCCGCAGGAACCCAGCCCGGGGGTCAAACACCCATGGCAGCTCCAGGACCTGCTGGAGAGACACGGACGCTGGCGGTGGTGACAGGTCGGGGCGGTGGGGGCTGCAGCCAGCCCACAGAGCCCCAGCCTCCGCCGGGGCCGGCCCTGGTCCCTGCCGGTGCCACCCCACCCGATGTGCCCCATGCACAGCGTGGGGAAGGGGCGCAGGAGCGAGCGCTCCGTCCCTCACACTGGCCGGGCCAGGATGGGCTGTGTCCCCAGGTGACAGAGTGTCAAGCACGGGCACGGGGCTGGGTCAGAGGCTCGGCACTCTGGCCTGCACGTGGAGTCCGCAAGCCCTCAGCTGGCAGGGCCACCTCCGGGCAGCAGCGCCGGAGGACAGCCTGGCGGCACGGGCGCTCCACCCGACACAACAAAGCCGGTCTGCCTGCCCAGAACCCTGCGGCCCCTGCTCGGGGCACCGAGGCGGGCAGAGGGGTCCGCTCCTCACGGCTCACACTGCGGCCCAGACCAGCGCACCACCCAGGGCCTGGGGGAGATGCAGACCCAGGCCCTGGGCCGGGAGGGCGTTCCTGCTCAGTGGGCGGGACCAGGGCTGCGCTGAACCACCCTCCGTTCTGTGGAAACCACAGGGGCCACGGGCGGCCCTGCTGAGACGTCACCTTTGGGAAATAAAGCACCTGCGAGCCAGCGGGAGCAGCGTCCACTCACTCACGTCCCTACTTCCTCCTCACACGAGTCTGGGGGCAGCGCTGGGGCCCCTGTCCTCACAGGACACAGCCCCAGGCGGGGCAGCTCCCCGCGCCCAGCTGTCCGTCTGCACCACCAGCTCCGGCAGCCGCACAGGCACTGCCGGGCGCAGATCCTGAGCCCAGACTTCCCACTTAGTGGTGACAGGGGCTTCGTCCCAGGGACAAAACCCAGTTAACCTGGAAAATGCGGGCAACTCAGGGAGGTCCCCGGGCCACGCAGTGTGGAAGGTCCGTCCCACCCAAGAGGCCCTGCTGGGAGGGTTTCTGGAGGAATCAGCCTCCTGCCCGAGGGCAGGCAGGGCCAGCACTTCCCAGGGCAGCCTCGGGCAGGCAGCCACCCGCTCCAGCTCCTTCCGTCACTGTCCTCACGCCGTCCTCCCGACTCCTCTAGACTCCTCTAATCGTCCCCCAAGTTGACAGGTTTGGTAGCGGAGCTCCCCGGGGAGGCCGCGGGTGGGGGTGCGGAGGACGCGGCAGCAGCACCACCTCCCGTCCAAACGTGGCACTGCAGGCCCAGGGCCCCTCCGCTAGGCCACGGCGGCCACCGGGCTGCCAGGTTTTTCCAGCCTCACGTCCAAGCCAGACGGGAGGTGCGAGGACCCGGGTGGAGGGCAGACGTGAGCAGTGGCGACCCCAGAGGCTGGGCCCAGGCTGCAGGGCTGGGGGGAAGCAGCAGCTCTGCACCAGACTGGGCAGGACAGCACAGGCCTGCTGGCTCAGGACCCCACCATCCCCCGGACGTCACCCAGAAAGCTGCTGCCCCACGTCCCATCGGGGACCCTTGGGGCACCGGCCGCACCAGCGTCACCAAGTGAGGGAGACAAACCCTGACTGCCGAGAACCCTGCGTCGGCACGCGTGCACCAGGCACCGGGCACCAGGCACAGGCAGCGAGCCCACTTCTGAAGCATCTACAAAACGTGAAGCCCACACGCTGGTAGCCAGACTCAGGCGGCCCCAGCTGGGGGTGGGGCTGGGCGGGGGGCTGCCACCACCCTAGGAAGTAGACGCGAGTGGCCCCGAGGTTGCATGTCAACACCTCGGAGCCCCCGTAGGGAGCCGACCCTCGGCAGAGGCCAGCACCCTGGCAGAGACATGCACCCTGCCTCCTGGTCATGCATCTGCCTGGGACAGTGAGACACCCCTGCACCCCGGCAGACACATGGCACGTGCACCACGCCCAGCCAGTCAGGGGCAGGAGCGGCAGCTCCCGCAGGCGGAGACCACGGCTGAGACCCGACCGCATGGCCCAGGGCATCCGTCCTCGTCAGACACCAGCAGACGCCCAGGTTGACGTGACACAGCAGGAAACGCACTGCTGACAACGAGGGTCTCCCACCCGGCCCCGCCAGCATAGCCTGGACCCCGGCCTCCTGGGGCACTGGTGGCAGTTGGGTGAGGCGCCCCCAGGCTGAGGCACACCCGTGGGTGCTGCGCACAGCTGTCACTGACCTGCCACACTGCGAGCAGAGCAGAGGGCGGGAGGGAGGTGGGCACCAGGCCAGCCGGCAGGCAGCTGCAGGTGCCGGCTCATCCGTGCCCACCGCTGCCACACCTGAGCAAGCGGGGCGCTGACGGCGCTGGTGGATGAACACGCAGGGAGGAGGAGGAACGGAGCACCGTCCACCCTGCAGTCCCTCCTGAGGGTGCCCCCGCCTGCCCAAGCCTGAAGGGCTGGCAGGACGGCCACTGCGGAAGGACACGGAGACGAACACCCCAAGTGACACGACCCAACGCGTGTTTGAGGACCCGCCCTGAGACTGGGCCCAGGAGCAGACCGGCAAGGCCGACAGGAGGCCGCCACGGGGCGGAGGCGGACGCAGGCGGGCGGTCAGCAGCGACCACAGGACCCAGGGAAGGGCCGGGGCTGCACGTGGGGTGAACACCGAAGCCAGAGCAACCCGCCGTGGCTTGAACAGGTGGAGACGGAGCGAGGAACAGGCTCGTGCGGCAACCAGAGCGCCTGCCCGGCGCGTCCCTCGTGCCCCGCAGCTGCCTCACCAGCGCTCACCCTCCGCGGCTCCTCACCCCCGCCCTGGGCACACGCAGCACGTGACGCGGCCTGCACGCACGCACACGCACTGCACACGGAGTGTCGGCTCCCCGCACGACCCGAGGTCTGGCCGCAGCCACAGTGGTGCTACGGTCCCTACCCTACGGGGCAAGTGAAGCAACTAGAGTAAAACGAGGAGAAACACAGTCGCGCGACCCGTACCCTAAGGGGAAGCCGAACTTGGGTGGGCGTCCGCGAAGGCCATCCAAGAAACGGACGCTCAGCCAAGCCCGGAGCGAAGGGGGGCCCAGGGAGCTGCGCCAAGGAGGGGTGGGCGGCACCAGGGCGGGCGCGGCGTCCAGCACGGTGGGGCCCAGGCGGCAGACGACGGGGCGGCAGAAGCACCAGGGCTGGAGACCCACGTGAACGTACAACCCCCCGGGGGCCGGGAGGGGCAGCTGTGACTCCTTCGCTGAACACGCAACCCGCCAGGGCCGGGCTGACCAGCAAGCGCCCCCGTGGCTGCCTGGCCCCGACTGCCAGCAGCTCCGTCCGCTGGGCAGAGGGGCCGGGCACGGGCGCAAGGGCGGCACACACACTAAGTCTAAGAAATCCCTTCTCCGGGCCATCGGGCAGCCGGTGTTTCGCACGAAGCAGGACCTTCCAGTCCAGCCGGGCCCCCGAAGGTGCCACTCTCCTCCCCAAAGAGGAGGGGTCGGAACAGGGCCACGTCCCTGCAGCAGAGCTGGGCGCCAGCCAGGCGCAAGCGAGGCCGACAGCTCTGCTGTCGGGAGCTGCCCCCAGCCGTGCAGCACAAGCCCTGCCAGCCGTCACCAGACACCAGGCTACTGCCACCCAGGGGGAGCACCGGTGCCACCAGCACGGGGTCCCACCAGGCCGGGGCTACCCCCGAGCTGCGGCCCACAGGCCCATCGCGCAGAGGCCGCGCCAGCGGGTGCTCAGGGCCAGGACGCGTCGGCCACCCGGCGAGCTGAGCGGCGTGGTCCCAGGCTCTTCGCCAGCTGAAGGACAGGCCGTGGGCGACGGGGCTGACCCACCACAGCGGCAGCTGCCGGGCGCCCGGGCCAGCAGGGTCAGGCGCCAGAATTCTCGGCTCACACAGGCTCCCTCCCTCAGGCGCTCTCTGGGGCTGGTCCCCTAGCACAGCTCCTGTGGCCGCCACACGGCCGAGGGACAGCCCGAGGACAGAAAGCGGGCAGGGCCCGAGGCCGAGAGGCACCGGAGGGGGCAGAGGGGGCGGGGGTGCTCGAGCGCTGGGGTGTGTGGCGCGGCCGGACACTGCCCGCCTGGAAGCCAGTAGCCACGGGGCCGCCGACTCACACGACCGGTGCAGGTCCTCGCGCACCCCACTGCCGGGGTCCAGCCCGGAGTCCAGAGCAGAAACCTGCGCTCCGGCCTCTGCCGGAGCAGCCGGCCTGGGAAGGTGGCCACCACCCACAGACCCACCACGTGGGCCCTGGGAGACAGACGTCATTGGGACTGAGTCACAGGCGAGGGCCTGGAGGCTCCAGAAAGGCCGGGGCTTCCTCCGGACCCCCAGCGTGAGCTGCAAACGTGAGCCCAAACTGCCAGCTCTGCGTCTGCTGGGGGCCGCCGCACCCTGGACCTGGAGAGGCGGACACGCGTGTCAGTGCTCCTCCCGTGGCCGGAGGGAGGGAACGACCCTAGTCCCTGAAAGGCTCCCGCAGCCCCTGCCTCCGGGCCAGCTGCTCAGGAAGGAAGCCCACCCTGTGCCCCGAAGCTGCGGGCTGCCCACAGGCAAGGCGGCATCCTGCAGGTCCCACGAGGCTCTGTGGACCTTCCTGAGAGCCCAGGGCCACACAGACACCGGACCTGGGCCCACCATTCCACACAACCAAGGGGCAAGTCGGAGCCCGCGCCACTGCAAAGACCAGGTCCTCCATCCGGGCCCAGGGAAGCCAGACCCCAGGAAGGCAGCGGTGACCTCGGGGACCAGCACGCCGTGCCACCTGAGTCTCACAGCCCCGGGGCAGATGCCCAGTCCACACAGGCACCGCTGTGCCTGAGCCAGGGCAGGGCAGGCGTGCACCGAGCCCCTCCCCGCCAGCACCCAGCACCCACCAGGCCCACCTGCAGGTGATGGAGCTGTTCCTGTCCTTCAGGGCCAGTTCCCGCTGCTGCAACTCCACCACGAACCGGGACAGGTCCTCTGGGGTCCTGTGGGTCAGAAACACACACTCAGCACCAGGCGCCTCCTCCGTCCCGTTGGGGCAAGAGCGTGTCTAGGCCCGGCCTCGGTCCACCTGCACAAACAGGGTCGCTACACAGACGCTGCAAGTGTTGTGGGAAAAGCAAAGGAGCACCCAGCAGGCCCGGGGCGGAGGAGGGTGCTGTGTGCTGGAGATTCCGTCCCCCCTCGCCCTCCAACCCCAGCCCAGCCTCAGCGCAGCAGCGCCGCCCAGGGAGGCACGAGGCTCAGAGCAGGACCCTCCCTTCAACCTGCGCCAGGTTCCCGTCTAAGGTCACCTCACAGCTCGGGGCTCCTGTGCTGCGGGAGGGAGCCGTGCGCTACCCACCTCTGGGAGCCCCGTGTGGACAGTGCAGCCTCCACCTCATACCGGCGCCCGAGGCCCAGCACCTCCTCCGCAGTCAGCGTCCCCTCCAGGGCCCGGCCCCGTGTGGTCAGAGCCACCGGGCGCTCACCGAGGGCTCCGGGACCGGCTGCTGCCCGCAGGGCGGCCCGTGCTCCCACGGCTGGCCCTGCCGCAGCGCCGCCAACACGCGGAGCCCTTCCCAGGCCGCGGGGCCTCCACCCAGGGTGACCGAGAGTGCCAGCTCCCCCGGCAGCCCAAGCTGCGGCATCTGCGGCTTGAAACTCTGGCTCCAGCGGCGAAGCCTGTCCACGCTAACTGGGGCTGGGCCGGGGCAGAGCCCGTCCCTCTGCGGCTGCGCTTCCGCTCCCTCCTGGCCGGGCGCACCCCCAGCACCCCTCCCTCTCCTCCCTCCAGCCCCGCGCAACCCGCCAGCCACCCTGGCAGACCCACCCTGCACCCAGACCCACGTGCAACTCACCCCGCCGGCTCCACCGGGGCACCACGACCCAGGCGCCCCCGCCCCAGACCAGCACGACGGCCCTGTGACCAGCCCCCGAGGCTGTACGTGCCTCTGAGGGACCTGCTCACCTCACAGCAGCCAGCGACCATGTCACAGGGCCACTCAGGGCACACACCCTTTTGTGCTCCTCCCCTGCCACCCGTCCCAACACCCGGTAACAGCCCGAAGGCCACCCCCTGACCCCACCCTGGGCGCCCCAGGAGGCTCGGGGACCACAGAGCACAACAGAGAACCTTAACTCGGCTTCTTCAAGATGGCACAGCTCTCTCAACCTCTCAGAGCCCCGTGCTTCATTCAGCAGCAGTTTTTTGGCGACTTTTCCTTTGGGACTTTCCAAAGCACTGAACTTCGCTCTCCCAGACACCACTTTCTTCCCATTGGTCCTCGCCAGCCTCTCTAACATTTCATCAGGCTGACCAGGGTGGCGGCAGGGGGTGGACAGCGGCTCCCCCGGGGGCCTGGCTGCGGAGGTGGGGTGCGATGCTGGGGGAGGGCCACCCGTTTTCAGAGCAGCTGTCCTGCTCACCCTGAGGGTGGGACAGAAGGGACAGCGGTGCGGCACGTGTTCTCTAGACACCCTTCCCTGTGTGCGTTTCAGCTTTTTAGAAAGTGAGGGAGGCCTGTGCCCCCAGCATCCGCTGTGCTGAGGCTCCTCTCCGAGTCCCTGGAGGGCAGGGGTGCGGCGGGGCCACAGGTGGGCTGCTGGAAACCCCTGCAGGCAGGCGAGGACCAGCAGCGGCCGGGCAGGCTCCCTGGTGGCACGTGTGCCCGCGGGCCGGCCGGGAAGGCCGAGCCTGCGCTGACCACTGCATCCCTGGTCGGTGAGGCCCTGGCTCTCCTCTGTGGAAGACGAGGTCCGAGAGTCCACACTGCGATGGCCTCGGTCAGGACG
Organism: Noctilio leporinus; assembly: GCA_004026585.1. Taxonomy (NCBI): domain Eukaryota; kingdom Metazoa; phylum Chordata; class Mammalia; order Chiroptera; family Noctilionidae; genus Noctilio; species Noctilio leporinus. Next base: position 343,794 of record PVIW01000662.1, on the reverse strand, counting down.
GCAGGCTCCTGAAGTCGGCACAGCGCAAGCTCTCGCGGGCACGGGACCTGCACGCGGTCGGGGGCCCCGACCGACCACGCCAATGCGGGACCCAACCCGAAGCTGCCGCAGGCCTGCTCGGCCCGGCACCGGCGCTCGGCCGCACTGGTGCCCCCGCCCCGGCCTCACGAAGGCTGGCTCTCACCCAGCCACAACCTGGCCTAACAGACGCAGAGAAACAAGTCACACGGGTCCCCAGACACATGTCAATAAAATGAAGAAACTTCAAGCGTACAGTTGCTGCCTTCCAATTCTTCCTCCCAGCCCAGGCAGGATTAAAAGAACTTCAAAGCAGCCTGAGTTCCAATTAGGCCGTGTGACCACCCCAGGGATGCCAGAATATTCTTCTGATTAACAAGAGGCGCTCTTTGAACCATGGGAGCTAAAAAAAGCTCTCAGAACCTTTTAAACAAATGCCATCATTTTCTCCCCCTTTGGAAAAGCTGATCTTTCCAGAGGTGTCGAAATTCCGAAGGGCGTTGGCTCGTGGCCCCAACCCAACGTGGGCCAGGAGCTCGGAACCGGGTGGGTGAGCAGAGGACCCGCATGCAGCGGGCACGGTGGTCAGCTTCCACGCAGCAGGGGCAGAGATGCCCGGGCGGCAGCACGAGCGGGACCCCAGTGGACGCTGCCAGGTACACATGCCCTCCTGCAGCCCCAGTGGCCTCGTGAGGAGGCCCCTGACTTGGGGCACCACGGGCAGGCCCTTGGGGCCGCCACCCCGCACCCCTGAGCAGAGCAGGTCACACAGCAGGCTTCCCGACAGCGGCCCGGGGTAGAATCCGAGGAGCCCGCAATGCCTCCTGTTGCCTGGGGGCAAAGGAGCTCACGTGGCCAAAGTGACACGGGGACGGCTCGCATCAGCGCAGACATGACAGACCCACGAGTCCCACAAGGTGGGAGGTAACCACAGGGTGAACCAGGTGTCTCCCCTGGCGGCAGACAGGCTGGTGTGGGTGGTGGAGGGACAACCCCCTAACCCTCACTGTGACTTCAGAGGTGCTTCCAACTGTTCTGTCCTTGGCCAGGACTCTCCGCGCTCAAGAATCAGAAGAATCCTTCACAAAAGAAACTGAGCGCACCCCTGGCTCCCGACCCACCCCGCCGCCCTCCGGGAGGCCACCGGCACAGGCGGCAGACTGGACAGCCGACGGCGGAAGAGTCAGAATCCACTCAGAGGGGTCACCGGGCGGAGGCTCCAAGAAGGCAGCCCTCACCCTGACGTGCTCTCGGCCCTACGCAGCAAGGACCCCGGGGAAGCAGCAGCCCGTGGAGGGCAGGACGCAGGGCCCTGTCGGGAGCTGCCCCTCTCCGTGGGCGGCAGGGGCCAGGGAACAGGCCCGTAGCTTACGTTATACACAGAAAGGAGCTCAGGGTGGACCACGGCCTAAAGGTGAAGCTAACACGAAACTCTCAGAAGGAAACGTAAAGGGACAGAGCTTCTTGCCACGGGCCTTGGCAATGACAGAGGCACAGGCGAGAGAAGCACGCGGACCAACATCGAAAGCTCTCCTGCGAAGGACTCTCAGGGGAGTGGAAAGGCACCCACGAAATGGGAGACAATATCTGAAAACCACGTATCCGATCAGGGCCTAATATCCAGAACACACGAAGAATCCTCGCGACTCAACACCAAGAAGACAGCCCCACTGAAGAGCAGCAGAACACTTCCACAGCCGCTCCTCCAAAGGAGATGAGCGCACGGGGAGATGCTCAGCTTCACTGACCAGGGAAGTGGGGACCCAACACGAAGAGGTGCCACCTCACTCCCACAACGCCCGCCACCAGGGAAGCAAGAGGCAGGAGGCACCGGCGTCGCTGCGGGTGCAGAGAACACAGGCCTGTGCGCGTGGGGGCAGGAGACGTGCAGCGACCGGGGAGGACCGGACACTCCCTCCCTCACCACGGAGGCCGTGCAGGGGCCGGGGAGGACCGGACACTCCCTCCCTCACCACGGAGGCCGTGCAGGGGCCGGGGAGGACCGGACACTCCCTCCCTCACCTCGGAGGCCGTGCAGGGGCCGGGAACTGCACTGTGGGACACCACCCACGCGCAAGGTCTGGGAGGGGAGACCCACCCGGTCCACCGGGGCCTTGTGACCACAGCCAGAGAGGGCAGCGCCACGCCCCTCGTCACGGAAGTAGGTAAAGGATGAGGGACCGCATGTCGGGACTGCGAGCTCCTCGGTGCTTTAGGAGGAGGGACACCTGACGCAGGTGACAGCCTGGGTGGATGGTGGACACGGCATGCCTGGCGCAAGGGACAAGCACTGGGGGGTTTCACTGCAGCGAGGCCCTCAAGGAGCCGGATGCAGAGACAGGAAGGGGGTGGGCAGGGGCCAGGGTTCCAGGGCCCAGGGCCCCCGTCTGGGAAGGTGAGGAAGCCTCTGGAGAGGACGGTGGAGGCTGCACAACATGAATGTATTTCATGGCCCTGAACTGCGCACTTTAAATCATTTAAAATGGTCGGTTTTGGGCCCTGGCTGGTGGCTCCGTGGACAAGGCCCTGGCCTGCGAACTCAAACAGCGCTGGTTCGATTCCCAGCCAGGGCACATAACCAGGTCTCCAGCCAGGTCTGTCGCTGGAGGCAGGTGAAAGGCAACCATGCATTGAAAAAGGAAAGAGCCAAAACAACTTTTTAAGGGAAAAGTCAGACGGCTTCTTACCTTATTTTAACAGTTATTATAAGGTTACGCTCACTCTGGTACAACTTTACTAGCGTAAAAATAGACGTGTGGATCCCCGGAAGAGAAGACCTTGGTAACAGACCCATGTCCGTAAGGGCAACTGATGCTCATCGAAAGTGCCCAAGTAATTCCAAGAAGAGTATTTCGGTAAGAAGACGTCTGTATTTTAGAAGACTTGAAAGTGACTCTCGACTTTCACCCCACCACATACAAAAACTAACACAAAGCAAGTTACCTAAACAGTTCCTCAGGGCTCGCCGGGCAGACACAAGAACGGAACGGACCCGCGGGCTTCACAGGGCCCCCTCTTACTGTCCAGGACCCTGCTGAGGACGAAGGGGGCCCGCAGCTGCTCCTGAGGACCACAGGACCCCGCCAGCGCACCAGCGGGACAGCAAGGCCCTGCGCAGACCCTTCTCCAAACCAGCCCCCTGGGCGGAGGTAAGCGAACTCGAGAAGACGCTGGACGTCACTGGTGCCCAGGGGCCAGGCTGGATGATGCAGGGAAGCCGCACTGTGCGCCCACCGGGTGGCGGAGGTCAGAAAGGCGAACAAGGACAGGACCTGCGCGCAGGCTGCAGGAGGCCCTGCGGGGAGGCCACGCGGCCAGAAGGAGCGGGCGGTGCGAAGGCGGGTTCCACAGAGCCCTCCTCCCTACAAGGGTTTCTCAGAGAATGAGGAGGGGGCCCCCCGAAAATCCCTCGTCTATTTCCAGGTGGCTCAAGAGTGCGTTTCTTTTACGGTTAACACCACCAGTGCAACCCAGAACTCGCGTGCAGACAGCTTAGCTTAGCTTCAGCCCCGTCACTGGGGCTGAAAGGGGAGGCCCGAGGCTGCAGTCCCCTCTCCCCCTCCTCCCCAAAGGTAAGAGCTTAGACTTCAGAGCCGGCTGGGTGGGCGCAGGCACCCCAAGAGGCCAGCGGCTGCGAACAGGGTCTCGGAGCAAAGGGCAGAGCAGGAGGAGCTGAGCTCAGCCCCTAGGGGTGGACCCTCCCGAGGAAGGCGGGGGCCGGGCGCTGTTCCCCACCCGCCTCTGGCCGCCCTGCCGCACCAGCGCACAGCCCGGGCAGATGACAGGAAAGGCTGTCATTAATAAATTTATTTCGACTTTCTTTTCAATGGTGCTGAAAAGTATATGCAAATCCAGCCGTAATTAGGTTTAAAAATTCCATTTCATGGAATAATCAGACTTCAAAAACCTCAATTTTAGTTTTAATCAGATTTTAACAAGGACATGAAGTCCATTTCCGTTAGAAAGGAGGAAACTGTGAACTTAACACAAAGTGTATTCAAGCTTAGCCCTGGGAGATAATTAAATAAAATTAATTTGGCAGGGTTGTCATGAGCGAAAGTGCTCCAAGCCGTGGCTCATGGGATGGAAACAAAAGCGGCCCAGCTGCACAGACACGCGGCTGGGCACCCGCGAGGGGCAGGTGGCCCCTGTCCACGCGGGGGGGCAGGACCCTGAGGCCCGGCCCTCAGCCGGGCAGCTGGGCAGCGACAAGGCTCGCAGCCCCGGGAGGGCTGGGAGACCGCAGGGGAAGGGGCTGCAGGGAGGGTCACAGGTGTCACCCTGCTCCCGCACCAGCAACGGCCCCACCCCCGCGCCTTTGGTGGTCCAGCGGCGAGCAGGGAAGACCATGTGCCCCGGCCCAGCTCCATCGCCTGCCACCTCACGGGAACACCGTCTGTGCTCCCAGAAGGATCCCCAAGCCTGTAACTGCGGTGCAGGACCCCACCTACCTCGTTCCCTGTGGCATCTCCAATTAGGTGCCCCCATGCTGTCTGAGCTCAACAAACGTCATTAAAGGGAACAGACGTGAGCACACGCCTGTTTCTGGGAATGCCCAGGTGTCCGAAGGAAGGCAAGACGGTCAAGAGCACGTCTCCACCCCGGGAGCACGTCAGCGTGTGGAGAAGGTGCTGTCACTCCGAGAACTTGTCAAAAGTGGTCTGTGAACTTTCCTGGTGCTGCTGACATTTTGACTGAACAAGTCTCTGCTGTGGGCGTCTTACACATTCGAAGGCGCCTAGCAGCACCCCTGGCCTCTGCCCACTAGAAGCCAATAGCGGGAAATAGATGGCATACTCACAATGTCCATATCAAGCAAGTTATTGGTGAAGATGAAAAACATGTCCTTTATTTCATAGGGGAAAAATAAATAGGACATTTGGGCTGACGCAATACATTGTACCCGAAGACTCAAGGTTAGATAACTTGGTAGCGACCCCTACTGGGCCACCTATCACATTGCAGCTAAGCTCTAGTAAACAATAAAAATGCCCAAATCACAAGAAATACCAGTGACTCTCCTCAAATAAATCTAATTTTCCAATAGAAGTCATTCAACAAGGCACTGGCCTGTGAACCCAAAGGTCACTGGTTCAAGTCCCAGCCAGGGCACATAACCAGTCTCCAGCCAGGTCCCCAGCTGAAGGCCGGTGAAAGGCAACCACACATTGATGTTTCTCTCTTTCTCTTTCCCTTCTCCTCTCTCTGGAAATAATAAATAAGATCTGAAAAAATATTCAAAAAAAAGTTATTTAAAAAATAAGCTTTGACTTAAGGGAGCCTACTCTCAAACCAGCAAGCTACAACTTGCCTGTTATGAAAAGAGTGACACTGCATTTTCTAACTACAATCCCAACAAAAGAAAGAATACTCCCAAGCTAACTGCAGTGGACTCCGGCAATACCCGAAAAGGAAACGCCAGGAAGAGCAAAAGGGAAGCAGAAAACCATGCCTAATGTCTTCCATGTAGACTCATAAACTAGGTGATTCCTATCAGTCCTCAAGCAGACAGATGGCGGTGCTCTGAAAGGTGGCAGGAGGCAGCCACCGCCACACACTGTGGGAGGGCTGTTCGGTTCCGCGAAACTGGAGTAGTTTGCTCGTAATAAAAAATTAATTGCTAATCTTCTAAGTCAGCCGCCTCCGCGAGCCAGATAGTATTGGGCTGCCGCCTCAGAAGTTCCAGCTTCCTCTCTCAAGTAATTACTGTCTCGCTCCACGTCCCAGAGCCTCCCCGCTGAGCAGCACGTCCACGAGCCTGCAGAGGTGCTCGACCCACAGCCCAGGCAGGGGTCAGCCCCCCGCAGGCTGCGGGCCCTCCGCGCCCATGTTCAGCTGGGAGCCCTCGGGTCCCCAAGAGCTGCCACCAGCGGATGGGCTTCGTGCCCACGGACATCCTGCTGCGGCGCTCACTGGATGGGCAGCTCCCAACAGAGGCCCGGGGGACCCAGCAGCAGGCTCATCAGCTGGCGGACGCGGGACCCAGCTGCAGGCGGCACGCGGCCGGCCAGAGGGATGGGGCCTGTGGGATCTCACGTGTGTCAGGTCCAACCAAGCAACCCAACTAGGGCAGCACGAGCTCACTGGGTGACCTTGGCCACTTGAGCCCCTTGGAAACCTCTGGTTCCTCCTCCACCCGCAGAGCTGAGAGGGAGGGGGCCGCACACCAAGCCTGGTGGCTTTGCGGGCCCTCCAGCAGCTCTCGGCTGACGCAGCTTGGAGCGGAGCTGGCCCGTCCACCACGTGAAACGTCCTCAAACAGATAAGCAGGGACTGTCCTTTGAACAAACACGCTCTGCAGCCTCTTGTCAGCTGCAACTGTCCGCAGCAGAGGACGTGACTGGCCACCTTCCCACCGTCACTCAAATCCGGCAGCACGGACACTACCGAGGTCTGTCTCCAACGGAGTCGGATGCGCCCACAAATGCCGCAGTAGCATCTGCAACCCCCAGCCTGGCAAGGCCCCGTAAATGCACATTCTTTCCTTTGTCTCCGGGACACCACCAGAAAGCCATACGTCCCAACAAGCAGTTCTTTGTTGTTCCTGAGTAAACCTGTTTTACTAGAGAAATAGGTGGCTCTTGATTTGCTCAAGGTCAACCATCCCAGCAGCCAGCAGGGTCCCGGACACACTGTCACACTCAGGAGACGTGCAGGTGCCACAGGAGGGTGCAGCCACATCCGCAAGAGGCAGGGAGGGGCCAGGCCACCAGTGCCACGGCCACCCTGAGGAGAGCCCAGCTGCCCATCCCCACCGCTCTCCGCCCTCCCTAGCGGGAAGGCCTGGGCCTTCCAGTAAGGGGAGAACCTGCGCCGTCCGGCCGCACGCTCGGCAGTGAGCACTCAGGCCACACTGGCTCCCTCCCCGCCTCGGAGACCAGCCCGGACGTGAACCTCTACCACCGCCTGTTCCAAGGCCTTTCTGACTGGCCGCCCGGGCACTCGGACACCTCGCCTGGCGCACCTCCCAGGCCCGACTGTGGCACTGGGCTCAGGTAGGTGAGCCTCCCAAGCAGGGACCTCAGTCCCGCAGCGCCCCTGGGTGCCCTGTGGCCCCACCCTCGGCCCACTGGCTCCGCAGCTCTCCTGGGCCTCAGGCTCTACTCACTCCCAAGGTAAGGGGGGTGGGGACAGAGAGAGGGCCTGGCTGGAGCACTACGCATCCCTGGAGGGCACCACGGGTCCATCAGATGCCCCTGCATCCCCTCTCGGGCTGCTGTGACAACCGCTTCCTGCTGGCCAAGCGGACAGGCTGTCCCCAGGCCTCCCAGACACACGTCAGCCCCTCGAAAATGCTCATGGGAAAGAGCCCCAGGAGCTGCCACACTTTCACGATTCCCAGGGGAAAGGAACCGACTCCAGGGATTTGCTGAGAGCACAGAACTCCGTTAGGGGCTCATGCCTCTTCCTCTAAAGGTTCAAAGCCCAAGTCCCCATGAGCATCCCGCCAGAGCCCACCCACCCACAGGGTCAGCGCCCCTTCCCCAGGCTCGGGACAGGCAGCCTGAACACAGGTGGTCCCATCTCCCAGAAGCGCGGGGCGCAGTGGGTGTCCCAAAGCAGACTGTGCGTACCAGTGACCTACTTCAACAGCCGAGATGCAGACAAACTCAGCATAGCCCCCAGGGCCACCAGACAATGGCCATCTCCCTGTCCTGTGGCCGGCCCAGTGGCCTCTGTCCTGGGCCCTGGGCCCCCTGCTCCTCCTGCCCCCAGGCCCCTGGCAGAAGCCCTCCCCCCTTCACCAGTTAACGCTTCGCTTCAGGTCTCAGCCCCAGCTGCCACCCTCCGGGAACCTGCCCTGCCACACCCACAGCACCCCACCTCCTGGTGAGGCCCTGGCTGCCCCTTCACACCTTCAAGAGGCTCCTTCACGTGTGTGAACCTCCCAGAAGGGCAAGAACCACATGCCAGGGTTGCCACGCCCAGCACTCAGCCATGGCTCGGGAAGGCCCAGGCCCTGTAAGCCTTCCGCTCCCAGGGTCCCCAAGATGGATGTGACGGCCCAGACACGGGCCCCTGGGCAGGGAGAACCTGCGGCCCAGGGCTGCCAGTGCCACTTCCTGGACGCTCCGGCCGCCCCACAGGCACCGGGTGAAGGAAACACGTCAGGCGGCAGAGGGAACCGCTGATCGACGAGAGGCAGGCCTCCTGAGGAAGGTCCTGCCGCCTGGCTCAGCAAAAAAGCCCTGAAGCCGCCGGTGGGACAGGTCTGGGTCCCCAGCAGTGGCGGAGGGCGCTAAGTTCAGGAGGGGGAGGAAGACTGTATCCAGCCACCCACTTGGGCTCGCTCTGTGCAAAGTTCCGCCTTCCCACAGTAAACCGGGACAGAGGACGCTTCCAGGAAGCTCGGAGCCCTTCCAGGGGAGCACTGACCCCAGTGGCCTTGCGGACTCCCGAACGCAGGCATGAGGGCATCTCCTGCGCCGCCCGGACTCCGCACAGCCACACAGCCAAGTGCACAGCCCCTTCCCAGCCAGGCCCGCGTGCCAGCAGGGACGCAGCGCAGACCAAGGCGGGACGTGCACTGCGCTCTCTGGCAGGGGCAGGGGCACCAATTCCACATCCACGGAAAGTGCTGGTGGCCTCCGGGACGAGACTAGTGGCTACACAGGTGAGAGCAGGACCCCCTCCCACCTGTCACGTCCCAGCTGAGCTGTGTGAACGTGTCACAGGACCCTCAGAGATCGTCTTGCTCAAATGCGGGGCTCATGGGACAGGTCCAAGCCACCTGAAGCTGCAGGGGCCAGAAAGCACAGACACGGGGCTCAGAGCCCAGCCCCGGTCCCCACTCCAGGCCTGCAGGGTCAGCGAGGGGCAGACGCAGGGTCAGCGAGGGGCAGACGCAGACGCAGCCACTCAGCAAGCCGGCCTGTGGCACGCGGGGCGCCCAGGGGCGCCCCATCTCCTGCACAAGGAGGAAGCCATGGGGCCACCTTCTGAGCCTCCCTGGGAGCAGGAGAAAGCGCTGCAGGGGTTCACACGCCAGGGAGCAGGAGGAGCACAGAACACGCAGGCCCTGCTGGGCCCACCCTGTGCCGTCTGGGGTCTGCGGGTGGAACGAAGCCAACAGCAGCCCACCTGTCCTCCGTGACTAGCTGGGAGGCAGAACGAACATGAGGCGGCCTTTTCAAGGGAGGGGTGACTAAAGCCAGCGGTGCTGACCGCACAGGCCCCAGAACCAGCAGTCCAGCAGCCCGATGACGGGACAGCCCCTTCTAGATGCCCCCGGCCTTGGCCCAGGCCCCAGGGCAGTGAACTGAGAAGTGAAGGCCTGAAACCACACAAGCAGAGGAAACACCAAAAGGCTCTTTCAGCTCCACAGGCTCCCAGGACCAACCCAGCGTGACCCCCCTCCACCACCACACCCCAGCCCAGAGCAACCAGCAATGAGCAGCGGCAGAGGCAGGCGGCCTGCAGGGGTGCAGGCCGAGGGGCACCCGTGGAGCCACGCTGCCCCACAGAGGGCAGGCAGGGTCCAGACGCCCACCCTGCCCACCCTACCCGTCAAGCACACGAGGCCCAGCGTGGCCACCCAACACCCCCAGCCACTGACCCACCCAGCATCCTCCCACTTGCTGGCCTGAGGTCCACAAGGCAAGCTGGGGGGGTCGCTGCAGGAGCCTGACCAGGACAACAGTCCTGTGACGGGGTCTTCCTCTCGCTCCCACGGCCACGCGTCACAAGCGCCTAACCAGACCCGCGGCCCCCGGAAACAGCTCCTGCCTCAGCACGCGCACGAGAAAGCCCTTCCGCGCGGCCCAGCACGGCAGGCCAACCGCACGCCGGCCAGCGCCTGGCTGTGAACACGCAGCCCTGGGCTCCAGCGTGTTACGAACTCCACATCGCATGTTGGCGTCACGTTGAAAGATTCACTCAGCAGCAGCCGGGCCGGGACAGGGGGTGGCGGGGAGGAGCCCGCACGGGAGGGCAGGCTGCAGGCCATGGCGCACTGACCCCGCCCCGTTCTCCTTCGGCCAGCCCACCTGGTGTCCAGGTCCGTCCCTGCCTCTGCTGCTAAGTGAGGAGGCGAGGAAGACGCAGCGGGAGGGGGGAGGCAGGGCGCCTGCTGCCGAAGGTGCTGGATGCACAGAGGGTGGGGGAGCTCAGAGGCAGCACCTCCGCCTACCTGATGCTCAAGCCCGTGGTCTGGTCCAGTCTCTCCCAGCTCTGCAGCTTTGCCAGCAGCCTCTGAAAAGACAGGTGGGCAGAGCGCAGAGCACCGTGCCCCTCCTCCCCGGTGCGGGCGCTCCGCAGCTCCTGCACTCCTGCTTCACCCCCTTCATTTGCTATTCCCTCCCACCCTGCGCCCAGGGCCCCCATCACCCCATCTTCCAGCTGCGCCCAGGCCCCCCATCGCCCATCTTCCAGCTGCACCCAGGGCCCCCATCACCCATCTTCCAGCTGCGCCCAGGACATTGAGCCCCAGGGAGCCACTGAGCCCTGCAATCAGACCCCTCCCACCCATGTAGCTGATCAGGCCCCCCGGGCCCGCCGCCAGGGAGCAGGCCTGAGAACACAGGTGATGGCAGGTGCCCGCCGCTGGCCAGCACTGCCCATAACTGGCCTGCCCTACACGGACGCCCCGCCTCCCCCGGGACATCCCCGGGCCACACTGCCCCCTAGAGGGGAACGTAGGTGGAGGCGGGCTCCACGGGGCGTTGCCTGGCTCCTCGAGGCGTTGCCTGGCTCCTGCCCGGAGTCCACTGCGAGCTGGGCACCCACTCACCAGGCCCCTCAAGCACCCTGTGCCCTGTTGGCCATGTGGGTGACGTGCTGAATGCTTTCCCACAGCAGCCAGCGTGGTGGCTCCCCGTCATACAGGTGCACAGAGAGGGTAAGTAACTGCCTAGGGTCACACAGCCGGTAAACGCCCCCACGGCACTGCGGTTCTAGAGTCAAAATACTAACTAATTTCAAACCAAACTACATCCAGAGAAGACACCGCCCAGCTCCAGACCTGTCTTTTTAACCTGCGCTCCCACAAGAGCCAGCTCCTGAGAGAGGGGCTCGCTCATGCCCGGTGATGCCCAGGCGGGCTGGGGACCTCCTCACGACTCTGGGCCCCGAGCAGCCCCAGAGCACCCCGGGCCAGCGGGGCCCCCGCCGCAGGGGGACTCGGCGCGCTCCAACGGGGCAGCCCTCCTTCCCAGGCTCCGGGCACCACTGGGGAGTGGAGACACAGCCTGTGCAGCCAACCGCAGAGATGGGCTGAGGTGGCACCGGGTGCAGAAGCCGCTGGGGCAGACACTCTGGGCCGCCAGCCAGGGGGCCCAGGTTTTGCTCCAAACTTACGAGGACCAGGCAGACGGAGAGCTCCTGTGACCCTCCGTCCCACCTGCCTGGAGAAAAGCAGGGTGTTCTCAGCACTGACCCCCTACGACCATCCCTACATCGCCCACAAAATGCCACCTGGGATCTCAGCAGCACCGGCAGCAAGTACGGCCCCTACGCCTCTGAGCGGGAACAGCGTTCCACTCAGGCTCAACAATGTTTCTTTCGGGGGGAGGTACGGTTTCCAGTTGCTACTACGTTTCCAGTTGCTACTACATTTCCAGTTGCTACTACGTTTCCAGTTGCTACTACGTTTCCAGTTGCTACTACGGTTCCAGTTGCTACTACGGTTCCAGTTGCTACTACGGTTCCAGTTGCTACTACGTTTCCAGTTGCTACTACGTTTCCAGTTGCTACTATGTGGCTGAGAGCAGCCCAGGTTCACCACCCGCTCTGGTCACACAGCCTCTGGGCCGGGATGCGCTCCCCGAGGCTCGGAGGCAAGACGCCACTTCCCTGCCTGCACCAGCGTCCTCGGCTTCCAGCCCCTGCCCCCTCAGCTCGGCCACCACCGGCAGGGTCAGCCTTCTCCCCGCAGCACCTGGAGGGCCCACGGGCGTCAGCCCACCCGAGGCCAGCCGGCTGGCGCCCTCAATTCCCCTACGCCACCTAAGAAAACAGGTTCCCAGGCCAGGCTGCCCACCACACCAGCACACGTTCCAGGTGACCGGCAGGAATGCGGGACTGAGCCTCCGGAGCCCCCAGAGGACCAGGACTCCCCCGGCGGGGGCGCCTCCCCAGCTGCAGCCTCACCTCCCTCTCCAGCTCCAGGTCGACCAAACTCTCCTGCATCTTCTCCTGCCGGCCCAGCTTCCGCTGCAGCCCCTCCACTTCCTCCCTGAGCAGCCCGTTGCTCTCCTGCGTCTCCCTGCGGGCACAGAGGCAGTCAAACAGCCCGCACCTCGGCCCGGCTGCAGCGCGGACCCCCGAGCGCTCCCCCGGGGGGCACCGCCCCACCGCGCTCTCACCGCAGGCAGGCGTTCTCCTCCCTCAGCTGCTTCAGCTCCTGCTCCATCTTGGGCAGCTGCGCCAGCTCAGACTTCATGTTCTTCACAATCACAGCATCCTGCTCCTGCAGGAGCAGCTTCTGCTCCAAATCCTGATGGGGGACAGAAAGGGGACAGAGGAGAAAAGTCACGTATGCCACACTGCCCCAGGTGCTCAGCACCCCCGTGGCCCCGTGGCCTCCTCCGGGAAGCCTGTCCCGCCTAACTGGCTGTGCCCCTGGGCTGGCCCCCCGCGTGCACGTGCAGGGTGGCACCGCAGCGCCGCACAGGCCCCGGGGCGGGAGCCTAGGGCTCATTCCGCCCACGGACACCCGGCAAAGGCTCCCTGAACACACAGAGCGGCGAGACATCCACCCCTCGTGCGCAAGATCCGCTTCTGTCGCTCTAGTACACAGGTGACAACCACTTCCTGCAGAGAACAGCCTTTTCTTTACAACCCCTGGTCCCCTGAGGACACACGGGGACAACTGGCATCCCTCGGTGACAAGTTACAAACAGGCTGAGTGCGGGACACCAGGACCAAACACGGCAGCTGGTCAACAAGCCCTGCCAGGGCCGCCTGTCCAAGCACCGAGTCACAGAGCAGGGGCAGCGGGGCGCAGAGGACAGGAGAGGGAAGACCTGGAGTCTGGAGGAAAAGGCCGGCATCGCGCAGGGTAGGCGAGTCCAGACGGAGAAGCGGCCACGGGCGGCAGACGGGCACGGGGGGCGGGAAGGAGGGAGCGGGCAGCAGGAAGTGGGAGGACGGAGAAAGGCCGGGGGACACAGGAGCCACCGACAACAGCTTGTGAAAGACCAGGGCCCCGAGGGCCAGGAGGCCGGGCACCGGCAGGGCGGGGGCCGCTGGGAGGGAAGCAGAGGGCAGCTGGAGCCGCCCGCAGGCAGGCAGGGCACTGTGTGCTCCTCTGGAGCGGCAGCCCCGCCCGGGGGCCCTCGGGAAGCGGCCCAGCCTGAGCGTCGGCCCAGGTGCCCAGGCAGGAGCCACTGCACACAGCACACGGCCTCTCCACGCGGACTTGGCTGCCCTCGCAGCTCACGCCATGAACTGTCACACGGTCACTGTCTTCTCCCTGTGTTTGCTGCACAGGCTGCACGCACCAGAGACGCGAGCCCCCTGGAAGGGCACGCCTCCTCCCCGCTGGCATCTGCAGGCAGCACAAGCCCAGCAGGTGACGACATGTAAATGGCGTGCTGGGCACGGTGGGCGTGGGCAGCAAGTGTCCCCCGAGGCCACTGAGCACACCCTGCTCAGAAGCACCTACGAGGGAAGTGGGCACCACTGTGATGCCCACCACACGTGCACTGGGGTGGAAGGGAGCAAGTCACCTTGATCCTCTGCTCCTGGTCGGCCCTTGCTTCCAGGCTAGACTGCAGCTCCTGAATCTTCTGATTAGCCTCCTGCCATTTCCTACAAAAGAGAAAAGTGGGTCCCACGCAGAACATGGAACGTGGTGAGGCCACCGATCCCCCTTATCCTAAAGCTCTCCAGCGTACACACGCGCACACATGTACACGCACACACATGCACGTGCGCTCACACGCACGAGCACACGTACTGCCATGCAATCCCTCCGAGGACAGTCCCAGGACCCCTGCCCCCGCCTCTGCCAGCAGCTGCAGGGCCTGTCTCCGCACGAGGACAGGGAGAGCGGGGGAGCCCTGGCTGCCGGCCAGCTGCTCCGGCTGCAGCGCCCAGCACCCAGCCCTGTGGGGGCCCCGTCCAGCCACAGCTGGACCTACTCCTGACTGTCCCCTGATGCCCCCGAGTGGCCGCCACTCTCCCTGGCAACACCTGTGAAGAGAAAGGCCTCGTTCTGCAGGAGGATCCAGTCTTCTGCCCGCACCTCCGCGAGTTCCGCGCCCTCACTCGGAACCAAGTCCCTCACCACCCAGCCCCACGGACTGCAGAGGACGTGCACCCCGGCCTCTAAAGCTTGGCTCGAACGCCACCCCTTCTCCGAAGCTCCCTCCCTGAGGGCCTCCTCCTCCTGCTCCCAGGATGTTGAAAATGCCCCTCTGTCCTGACACCTACAGCCCTGGCCTCAAAGGCTGAAGTCCGTGCCCAGAGCCCACGGGTGGGGAGGAAACATGGCAAAGGCACCTACAGAGCCTCGGTGGTGCGGCACACGTGACACTGGCAGGCCGGGCGCAACCCCGCAGCAGGGGCAGGGCCTCAGCCTCCCGCACCGCAGCCCCGGCCGCAGCGGCGGGTGGGTGGGAAGGCCGCTCCCTCGCTCCCTCACCTGAGCTGCAAGTCCAGCTGCTCCTGTAGCTCCTGCTTCTCCGACTCCAGCCCCTTCACCTGCACCTCCTGGTTCATCACACTCCACTGCAGTTCCGAGATCTTGCCCTTTAGCTCGCTGATGGTCTGAAAGCAGACAGCCAGCCATTGAACTGCCGCAGAGGCTGCAGGCGCGCAAAAGCACGTGAACCTTCTGCACAGATGAGGACGAACGCCCTCCCAAGAGCCCGTCCCTCCCGTCCCACTCCTGAGGGCAGGACAGAGTCATCTGCTTCTCCGGAGGACGTGACCAGGCACCACCCCCAACCCAAGCTACCACGTGCCTCTCACAAGCCAACAGGCGGGGCTGAGTCACGGTGACAAGTCTCGGGGCAACAAGGGCTGTCGACCAAGATGGGCCCTGGCCTCGTGCCCCTCACAGCCCTTCCCGTGAAGCATCAACACTCCACCGTCACCTCGGACCCTCCTCGGTCTCTGGCCTGCCCTGCACAGCCCTCCCTCCACACCCTGCTCTCACCTTCAGGTGGGAATTCCTTCCCTGGTCCAACACCGTGACACCCCAGCTGTAAGCCACAGCCACGTACCCCCAGGAAGCCAGACATGGGGGACTGAGGCAGCCCTCAGGCCACCACCACAAAACCCACGCAGGACAGAGCGGAGCCGCCTCTGAGCGCTGCCAGGTGGAGTGGTCGGAAGGAGACTGAAGCCCGGGGGCGCGTCCCGTCCCAGAGCACGGCCTGGCCCGGACAGCAGAGCCGCTGAGCACAGTGCAGCCGCCACGCCGCCTCTGGCAACGGCACGGCCCTCATGGGTGTCCTGGGGGACAGCAGGTCTGTCACACCAGCAGGAAAGGCGGCCCACTCAGAGGCATCACGCCATGAACGTGGGAAAAAGGTGCCCGTGAACCCCAAGGAGCCAGGCTTCAGCACGAGGGATCTTATCAGCGAGGGCAAGAAAATGGCAACAACCTGGCCTGGTGAGCGACCCTGGGGTACCCTCTGCAGACAAGGAGGCCACCGCACTCACTCGCAGGCCCAACCTGGCCCCATTTAATTGATCAACACCAACTCTGCCACCACATGTCCTCCCGGAGGGTTGCGGGGTTGACATGGCCCACGCCCCGCACCCCGCTGACCCGCATGCAACCCGGGAACCCAGCTGAACGGGTGAGCTCACAACACGCTCGCAACGGACACGTCCTCGGAGGAGTCTTCCCGAGCTCAGGAAGTGCACACGCCAGGCGCTCGGTGGGACGCCAGGTCCGTGCTTCAGGGACCAGCACCGGGGGAGGAGGGGGTGCGGGGGGCTATGACTTTCGGCCGAGTGACCAGGGAAGCTTCTCCCAGGAGGTGAAAACAGAAGCGACAGCAGCGGGCTGCGTCCCAACTGGCCACAGCCTTTCCCACATGGGCCCGTCTGCACCCTGCCTGCACCTCCGTGCTCAGGGTCTCCCTGACGGCCCTTCGCTGGACCCTGGCTCACACCCACCTCCAGGACACCAGCCCAGGATGGGAACGGCGAGAACAGCAAACTGGGCTCGACTTGAGCTGATCCCAGCCCCTCTGGTCAGCGTCACGTCAGAAGACAGACACAGAAACCCCCTCCCCTCCCCCTCCACAGCCACCAGGGCAGAAGCCTGGGCCGCACAGGACAGAACACGCAGGGCCCACGGCCCCTCCCGGCAGTTTCACTCTTTCCCTCCAGGACCTGCGGTCTGGAAACACACAGCAGAGGGGAGGCAAGGTCAGGCGTCCACTTCCCACCAGCACCAACGTGTGGCTGCTTCTAACACGTACGCGCCCTCACTGACGGGGTGGGTGGGACACTACACGTCACCTCCGCGCTGGTTCCCAAGGTGCTCTCAGATGCTCATGGGCTCACTAACCACCCCACAAATGCAAGTCACAGACCACGAACGAACACACCACCCAGGGCAGGGAAGACGCCAACGGGACGAGACCCCCAGCAGCGGCCGTCAGCCAGCACCACAGCTGGGGGCCAAGGCAGCCATGGCTCCTGCCTCATCACCCCACTCTGAGGGGTCACCCCAAGTAAAGCAACTCCAGAAAAGCAAAAGAGCTGCACGATGCACCCACCTGCCACACCCACATTCCGTGAGTCAGGCTGCGTGTGTGAAAAACAAAAGCATTTCAAGATGACAAAAACTGGTTTCGTCAACCCCTGAAAGTCCTCGTGACAGACTGGAAACGTGTTCAGCTTACTGAAAACCGCAGAAGGAGCCCGAGTTTCTCGCTCGGGCGAGGGGAGGGAAGGAGGCCAGGGCTGCGTGCAGACAGCCCCGCGCTCACCTCGCCCGCCTGCGCCAGGCCGCCCTCCTTCTCCCGCAGCCGCTGGCTGGCAGCCTCCAGGCTCTGCTTGCACAGCCTGTTGCGCTCCAGCTGCTCCTTCAGCTTCTCCCCGGCCTCCGCCTCCCGCTCCTGGAGCTGCCTAATCCGCGTCAGCAGCTCCTGGTTCCGGTCCACCTCGCGCTGCGGAGAGAGGGGACCTGGTAAGCACCCTTGGGTGGGCCGGAGCAGGGTGATCCCAGTCGCCCTCCCTCAAGCAGGGACCAGAGGAGACCCGCCAGGAGCCAGGGCACCCAGGTGCAGCCAACGTAACCACCTGCAGGGAGGGGATGAGATGCAAAAACCCCAACTCAGCCCCGGCCTTGGAAAGAAGCCTGAGCTCCTGCAGCAGCTCCCATCTGGCTGCACACAAACTGCCGTTAGGAGCAGCCAGCAGGCCCCCAGCCAGGCGAGGACAGCTGGCCTGCAGCCAGGACAGCAGCCCTAGGGTCCCCTCCTGCCACCAGGGCACCTGATCTCCCCTGAACCTTCAGAGCCGTCCTGTACGAGGACCCTCGGGTAGCATGGCCTGTGCTGGTGAGGAGGGCCCAGAACTAAGACCCCACACTTGGTGACAGGGGATCGTAAAGCTGACTCGGCCACTGTGGTGTTGCTTTCAGTCTGAGAGGCACTGGGGCCAGAAAGTGGGAGCCTGAGTCCTGAGGGCAAAGGCGGGGAGTCCCAGGGACAGGGAGCGAGACACTGCTGACCTCTGACCTCTGACCAGAACGCTGAGCCACGGGAGCTCCCTCCGGAGCCCGTCAGCGCCTGCCAGGGCTGACCTACGAAGGGCAAGGCAGGCCCCAGCACTGCAGCCCGGGCAGGTTCCCAGACCCCAACCCTTCCTATCTCCTAGGTACTCCCACCTGGGAGGGCTGATTCCCTCCCACCTGTCCTCCCCACTCACTGTCACACTGACGGTCCTGAAAACCACTGCAGAGGACCGTCAGGAGGTGGGGCGCACACCCAACCCCGTCGTCCCCACTGAGCAAGGGCCCCAACCCTCCCAGGGGTGCTCCAAACACCAAGCCCGCATCACAGAGAACCCCCACAGCCCAGGCAGACAGAGGAAGAGCGCCTGCTCCCGGCCAGCACAGGCAGCTCCGGTTCCAGGTTGGACTCCGGGAGCTGGCCAGCCAGAACGCACCTCGTAGCTCCGGGCACTGGTGCTGGCCGCCCGCTCCAGCTCCACACGGGCCCTCTTGTGACTCAGCTCCATCTGCATCTTCTCCCGCTCCACCTGGATGATGTGGGACTTTGACCGGATCTGCTCCGCTCGCTCTTCCAGCTGCCGGGTCACACATGAAGGAAAGGCAGCATCCTCAGTGGCCTCACCCAACAGGCACATGACTTCTGCAACACTCACTCCCCAGACACCTGCTCCCCAACCAGACTCATGCTCAGACCCAAAGAGGACAACAGAAGCTGGATCTCCAGCTAGGCCATGGGCAGCAGAAGCAGCCAGCACAGGGAAAATAACGGAGGACAACGAAAGGCATGTTTTAAGGGGACAGAGTGCAGGCTCTCCGGGCAAAAGGAGCTGAGCAGGGCACACGGCATGGCTACCAAGTGGCTCCAACAGCACACGGGGCCGGCAGGAAAGGGCGCAGCAGCTAGTGCAGAGAGGCAGGGGCCTGGGTAAACCTGTGGACGCACTGCCCCCCCTTGTGTGACCCCTGTCCCCACTGGGACTGCCACCTCGCCTCTCAAGGTGCGCCTGCAGTGAGCACTGCCAGGGACTCGGAATGAAGTGAAGTAACACTACCATCAGCACACAGCTGTTCAACGCCCCGGGGCCTCCACAGCACACCCAGCCCTCGCTCAGTGCTGAGCCCTCCCACGTGTCACACGTTCATGGCAGTCAGCGCTGGCTGCACAAAGACCTCGGTCCAGGGCCACTGGGGTTTCCTCAATTAACTGAGCCAACCAGCTCGCCAACCCCACCCCGGGGCAGTGTGGGCTCAGCAGCACATGCACGCAGGCAGCAGACCCAGCCTGCACTGCTATCAGGGCTGGACTATGGCTTCCGCCACCTTCCCGAAACGCGGGTGCCCAGTGAGAGGCTGGGAGACAGGCTGCTGGTGAGTCCTGGCTGAAGGTCGGCCACAGGGCCACGGGCAGCAGCAAAACCATGAGGGAAGTTCCCGAGCAGCTCGTCAGTGAGGGTGAAACGGGGCCACTTGAGGGCCTGCTGTGTGCGGACACGAAACCAGCCTCTAAGGGTGGCTGTGTACACTCAAGAGACCCCTGTCCCAACCCAGGGCCCTTGCCTGACCTCTAGGAAACTGGAGCCCCACCCAGGGTCCCTGCTCCGCAGCAACACCCACCTGCATGCTCTGCTGGTACTGCAGCTGCAGAGAACCGGGGGCCGAGGTGGGCACCTCCAGCCCAGCGCCTCCCTCCATTCGCTGAGAGATGAAGCTGTTCAGCGACCTCAGGGAGGACAGGACCGTGGTGTTTTCCCCCAGGTCTTCCATGGCCATGTCTTCCTGGAGGAGGACAGGGCAGGGTCACAGCGAGCCCTGCTACCCGCGCCAGCTCTGCCAGATGCCCAGAGGGGCCAGGCGCCCCTTCCGCCCTCTCGGGGCCCTTAAAAGGCTCCGTGCGCACGGTCTTCAGGGCTCGCTGGGGGCCCGGGGCGCCGGTTCACCAGAGAGGCAGCAGAGTCCCCCTGGTGAGGGCAGTTTTCCCGAGGAAAAGCAGCTCCAGATTTCCCCCCAGGCGCTACACTGAAAACACCTGCGCCCCGCCAAGCAGAAAAGAAACCTGGAAGACGCAGCCTTCTGTCTGCTTTGGTTCCCAACGTCCCACTCAGGAGCACCCGGGCCCCGTTCCCACGCGGCCCGCCTGCCGGAGCAGGAACCCGGCTGGAGCCCCGCCCGCCGCCCCCGGTCCTCTCGCCAAGGGACCCGCAGGGGCTGAACTGCCCGCGGCGCCCCGCCCGGCCTGGGGCAGCCACGGGCCCCCCGCCCCGAGCAAGGCAGCCGACCGGGCTGGACACGCGCCCCGCCACGGCCTCGGGGGTCTTCCGGGCGCCCGCAGGCGAGGACCGTCCTCCGGGACCGCCGCCCCCAGGACCGGGCCCCTCCAGCCGCCCCGTCCCGCAGGAGGCCCGGGGCCTGGCGCACCGCGCGCGAGGGGGCCTCGGACCGGCCGGAGCCCGAGAGGCGCTGGGCGCCGGGAGAGGCCGCCGTGCGGAGCCCGAGGCAGGGGCGGCGCCCAGCCCGGCTGCAGCCCCCGCCGCCCCCCGGCCCGCACCGCACCCACCGCAGCCTCAGCCCGCGGCCGCCGCTCGGATCTCCCTCCTCTCCGCCCGCTCTCGCGAGACCCGCGCGGCGCTCTCGCGAAGACACGGAGGCGGGACTTCCGGACCGGCCCCCTCCTGCGGCCCCGGCGGCAGCGCTGCGACCCAGCGCGGGAGCCGCGGGGGATCTTCGGGGCTGGCGGGGAAGGGGCAGCTCTGATGAAATCAGTGCACTTGTTTAAGGAGATTTACTTTCAGGGAGAGCGGAAGGGAGACAGAGGGAAACACCCAGGAGAGGCTGCCTCTCGCGCCCCACCGGACCGGCTGGAGCCGCACGGCCAGGGCAGAACCCGCACTTCCATAGCCAACTTGAAAGCACGCGACCCTGACAGCCCGCGGTGTCACCCCACGGCGCCGAGTCCCGGGGAGAGGAGGCGGAGGCCGCCACGCCGCTGCAGCCTGCAGTTCCCCCAAAGGCCGAAGCGCACCCACCCAGGCACCAGTTTACAGCCACGGTCTCCCCCGATGGCTGCGGGGACTCGCACTGCTTGAAGAGCAGCCTCTCGGGCCATGCACCAGACAGGTGGACATCAATTCCCAAAGTCTGACTTGTCCGCGTTACACTCCGTGGCCAACACTGCAGCTGGAAACCTGCATGGCTCCTGGGGCCACGGCCCGCCTGCCCCTCCGGACCTGGCTGAGTCTGCAGGACGTGGTGACAGCGACAGGAGAGCGTCTGTTGCTCTGGCGGCACCTCAGGGCCCTGGGTCCTCTCGCCCCAGCCAGTCTTCCCATACTTGCAACTCGTCACTTTCTCACCCAACACCCTCTTCACACATCACTTGACAGGCTGTTCTTCCTCATGGCAGCTGAGCAGTTTTGTCCCCTTTTCAGTTTAAAACGAAGGCCCCCACCTGCCCCGCCTGCTTTGGGCAGCGAGCAGGGCCAGCCCCTGCGTGGGAAAGCTCAGCCCCTCCCAGCCGCCTGCGCCCCGCGGTACTGCCTGGCCAGGAGGTACACCTCCGCCGAGTCTTTCCTGCTGGCTGCCGGCTTCAGGGCCCTCGCACTCTGGAACGCCTCTGCCAGCCTCTTCTGCAACCGATGGCTTTGGCTTCCAGCCCAGGTTTTACAAAGCAATGTCCCCCCGCGGTGCAGGATGCCTGGAGCCATGTCCAGAAGGGACAAACACAGGCCAATGAGCCTGTCGTGATCCAGGCCCCGGATCCCTGAGGCGTTGGGTGCCATGTCACTCAGAATTACATCTGCCATCCCACCAGGAAGCAGTTCTTGGATTTTCTGGAAGGTTCTTGGGTCAGTCACATCAGCAGGGCACAAAAATGTTGCTCCTTCCAGGGGAGATACGTGAAGAAGATCGACCCCAAGCACAAAGCCGACAGGACTGCTAGGATCTAAGAAAGAAACAGTGAACGAATTATTTACACTCTGATTCTTCCTGTAAAAGTACCAAGGCAAAGAATTGGCGAGCAAATAGGCAGACACTGGCTTTTACCACTTCCAATCCATCCTATAGAAACTTGTGTAGGGAATGGTGTCCTCATGCTACACCTGAGGAAACTGAGGCCCAGAGAGGCTGAGTGACTGTCCTGGGGAGAAAGGCATACCTGGTGCCACACCTGAGACTGTCTCCAGATCTGATTTCATTTCATTCCATTCCCCAAGGCTGCTCTGTAGGGCCCTTATCTCTGAATGCTCTTTTGATAAAACTAAAATAGGAAATGATACACTAACATATAAAATGCCTCTGGATTAAATCCACAAGTCCATTCTGCAGCTTCAGCCAAATTCTTTCATTAGAAACAAGCCAGCCCTGGCTGGTGTGGCTTGGTGGATAAGGCACTGGCCTGCAAATCCAAAGGTCGCTGGTTCAGTTCCCAGCCAGGGCACATAACCAGGTTGCAAGCCAGGTCTTCAGCCAGGTCCATGGCTGGAGGCAAGTGAAAGGCGACCACACATGGATGTTTCCTTTCTTCATCCCTCCCTGCCCTTCTCGCTGAAAATAACGAATAAAACCTTGAAAATAAACAAGCCAAAATAAGGGGGAAAAGTACAAGTGCAAAATAAAGTCCAAAACTGATACCTTGCCCGTATTTGAGTGCCACCAGGTGTGAAATAAAGATGCTATTGTTCCATGTTACCTAAAACGAGACCTTTTGCCTGCACACTGCCATCCCTGGCCTCCCTCCGTCTCCTCTCAGGCTGTACCCCCATTCAAAGCCCCTCTTCCCAAGCCCTAGTGTCTCCCCCCCAACTCCTCTGAGTTCGTTCTGATGACACACTGTCAGGGCTGATAAAGGAAGGGCAGTGACGGGTTTGTTAATTCAGTCTGGTTAGTGAAAAGGCTGTTCCACGGAGGAAGAGAAATGTGGTTTTCCTTTTCAATTTAATTTTTTGATGTGAGTGGAGGGTCTTGTTTCTATGTAAAGACTGCATGTTGAAAGACTGCAAGGTACCTGATGGCTCAAAGGCCCAAACTTTGCATTTTCAGCCCTGGAACATGGGACACCTCGGACCTCACTTTATGCACTGCGCTCCCTTTCTTCAGCATCCACCTGACAGCTCAGGGAGTGTCCACTGCAAGCACGTGGCCTGCATGCAGTTGGGCCACTTCTGGGAGAAAAAGCAAGCAGGCTAAACCGGGCCGTCCTCCTGCTTCTCCTGAAGAGCCCTCGGGGGAGGGAAGCCACTGCAGTTAGGCCTCTGGACATGCTCATGGTTCCAACTCATCCGCTGGGTCAGTAAGTAGTTGAACTGCAAGCAACGTGTTTGTGCTGGTGGCCAGCACTGCAGCGCCCCAGCCGCGCGGCTGCCGAGTGCACCGCGCAGGCGCACGTGCTTCCTGCGGGTCGCTGCTTCCCGACCGTGAACTTTCTCAGGACGGAACGGGGCACAGGCGCCCCACCTAGGCGCCCGGGAAAGATCTTTGTGAACCATTGCGACACCCCACTAAGGCCAGTGCATACAGGCCCCTCCGACTTTACAGCAGGGGAAACGGGCGGCAGGATGAGGGGACTCGACCACCAGTACCTGTTCAAAACGCGGACATCATTTACTAGCCGTGTGGGTGCTGGTTTACCTACTTCCCAATCAGGGGAGCCTTTTTTACGCGTTAAAAAAAAATGAAAAACCCTGACAAAATCTAAAAAAATGTAAAAGATAAAAGCTGGTCCCTCGGGCTGAGCTGACGCGGAGAATCCGGAGCCCCAGCGGGGCCTCGAAGAGACGGGGCCGCGGGGACCCGGACGCAGAAGCTCCGGGGCGGACACGAAGGGGAAACGAAGAATTCAACCCCTGCATCCGCGGCCCCGGCCCCGCAGCTACGGCCCGCGCTGTGGGAAGCGCTACGGGGACCCCACCTGTGCCCGCCGCGTTGACCCTCCGCACCGCCACCTGGCTCCACGCCCCGGGCGCCGCCCCGCAGTCTAACACCCGGAGGCCGGGCCGCAGGATCCCGTGCTTCTCATCCATCTCCAGGAGCTTGAAGGCGCTTCGACACCGGTAGCTCTGCGCCTTGGCCGCCTTCACAAACGGGTCCCGCAGCTGCCGCGCCAGCCACAGGTGCTCCGCGCCCGTGCGCGCCGAGCAGCGACTCGCAGCCGCGTGGAGCCCGCGGCGCCCGCACACCAGCCTCCAGCACCTGCGGGGGAAGCGGGCGGGAGGGCTGGCGCGAGGTCCCCGCGGCCCGGGGCTCAGCAGCCGCTTTCCCAGGCGGCGCTCCGGGCCGGGGACCAGGCGGGCGAGCGCGACACCCGCGGCGCCAAGCTCCGCTGAGGTGGCCCCGGGGGTCCAAACTGGCGCTGCGGACCCGGCTTCGCGCACTCGCCGCTGAGTTGGGCGGCTGCCCCGCCTCCCTTCCCGAGGGCGCCCCGCGCAGCCCCCGCCCGCCGCCTCCCCGCGCGGACCGAGCCGGCCTGGGCGGGAAGCGACACGCGCGTCCCCTGGGCCGACACTGGCGGCGGCCCGGTCAGCAGGACCGCGCGCTCCCCGCCGCCCCGCGCCCCGCGCCCCGCTCACCCCGCCATGGACGCCGACCCGCTCGCGGCGCCGGATGTGGCAGCCCCGCTTCCGGCCCGAGGCCACGCCCCGGAAGCGCCGAGCGCGCGCGCGGAAGTCCAGCTGAGACCCCGCCGGGCGCCGTCGGACATGGGCGCCGCGAGGCTCTACACGTTGGTGCTGGTGGTGCAGCCCCCGCGGGTCCTGCTGGGCCTGAAGAAGCGCGGCTTCGGCGCCGGCCGCTGGAACGGCTTCGGGGGGAAGGTTGAAGCCGGAGAGGCGGTCGAGCAGGCGGCGCGGCGGTGAGGAGCGCCCGGCGGGGGACTCGGGGCGGCACGCGGGACCTGCTCCTCCGGGACGCGTTCCGGGGGCGGCGGCGCCGGCAGCGGGGTGGAAACCCTGGCTTCCCGTTCCCGGCCGGCAGCGCTCGCCCGGCTCGGCCCGGCCCCACGCGGCCACCACCCCCACCCCTGGCGCCGGCCCGGCAGCCCCGCGCCCAGCGTTCTGGGGGCGCCCGTCCCGCGCTTCCTGCGCAGCCGTTTCGTGAGCGGTCGGCGCTCGCCCCCCGAGGTGCGGCCCGGGCGGGAGGAGACGCCGAGGCGGTCGAGCTGGGGGACCGCTGTCCGCGGGGGTGTTGAGGGCCTGAGCCGGCAGCTCCCGCGGTCCCGGGGCCTCCCGGGTGGTTCCCGCCGCCGACCTGTGAGTGTCTCGGGGCCGCGGCAGGAGCCTGGCGCCCACGGCCCACCGAGCTGCCCTTTGCGTCCCAAAGCCGCCGCCGTTCAGGGCCTCACTCGCCTGTGGGCTCCAGGGGTCCCGGCGGCCTGCGGGTTGGAAGCGTGGTCCCCACTCAATGGGTCCCCACCTGCGCCGGGAACCGCCGGCAGCCAGGCCTGGGGCAGCAGCGGCGGCTCTGCACCCGGGGATGCTGGTGCGCCCGCTGCTGCCGGAGCCCCGGGCGGCTCCGGTGAAGCCCGGTTCCGCGAACCAGCCCCGCGGGAGGCCCCGCAGCAACAGAGGCTGAAGCCGACCCGCAGGGACCCTGTGCGCCCAGCGCAGATGGAAGACCCCGCAGAACAGCTTCGGTCCGGCCGGGTCCTGCCAGGGTGGCCGGGCAGCGGCGGCGATGGTTGCGGCTCCCCCGGCCTCACCTTGTGGGCGGCCAGCAGCTGAGCCCAGCCAGGCCCAGGCTGCGCAGGGAGGACGGTGCCCCCGAGCCAGCTCAGGTCACACCCCTGCCTCCGCCTCAGAATCGCGGAACCAGCCAGCTCTACGAGGTCCTGGGGACCACGAAGCGCTGCTGGGTGGGAAGCTCCCGCAGTCCCGCCCGGGCACGGGGCCCCAGCCGCCGCCTCCCGCTGCGCTGACGCTGGGCCGCCTCTCCCCGCCCCAGGGAGCTGCAGGAGGAGTGCGGCGTGACGGCGGACGTGCTGCACAAGGCCGGCCACGTCCTGTTCGAGTTTGAGGGCGAGTCTGAGCTGATGGACGTCCACATCTTCCGCGCAGACAGCATCCAGGGGACCCCCACGGAGAGTGATGGTGAGTCGGGCACTGCAGGGCCCAGCGCACGCCCTGTCCCCTGCTGCCCAGAGGGCCCCCACCGAGCCCCTCGCCTGGCTGGAGCCCCAGGAAGGGGCAGCCTGAGGCTGGGCTCATGCGCTGCTCTTGCCTCCTGCTACAGAGATGCGGCCTCAGTGGTTCCCACTGGACCAAATCCCCTTCGCTGACATGTGGCCAGATGACAGCTACTGGTTCCCCCTCCTGCTTCAGAAGAAGAAATTCCACGGGCACTTCAAGTTCCAGGGCCACAACACCATCCTGGACTACAGGCTGCACGAGGTGGCTGACGTGTGAGGGGGAGCCCTGCGCGCCCCTCCAGGCTGCTGGGTTACCACCATCCACTGCCCCGTGGGCCCCCCGGGCAATCAGCCTGGGTTTTCTGTGTAGAACGTGATTCAACGGGAAGGAAAACATAACAAAAGCCTTTCTCCTCTTAAATATTCCTCACCAGCTGTGACCTCAGGAATCCACTGACGTGCTGGGTTAGGACCCGAGCCACCAGGCACAGCTTCTGTGACTGTCCCAGGGCAGCTCTGGTGGAGGGGCCGATGACGTGGTCAGCACTGCGTGCTCCCTCTGAGATCACAGAGGTGGGCTGCAGGCATGTCACCACCCTTGCGGCTCTACTTGGACTAGGGGAAACTGAGGCACTGTCAGGGCCCAGGGCCAAAGCTCTGGTGTAACTGCAGGCTAGCCACCCTCCCCAAGCCCAAGAGGACGACGGGCCGGTCTCCTGGTTTCTGACCAGGAAGGGGGCACCATCCACTTACACAAAGAACTGACGCCCTTTCCCAGCTAGTATAAATGTTTAATAGTTGTTCATAAGTTCACAAATGAAGGTCTTGGAACGTGGACCATTTGTATGTGGCTCCTGTTTGCTGGGTGTGGTGGTGACTGACAGTGGCCAGCGGATGGCACTTCACATGCGACGCTGACCTGGGCAGGAAAGGCCTCTGGCACAGACGTGCCCAACAGCAGCCACCACCTCGTCACTGCTGAGGGCTGGGCCTTCCTGGCGCAGGAGCAGCGACCCCTGAGGGATGGGCAGGGAGGTGGTGGCAGTTGGTGGTCAATCCCCAGGGCCAGGAAGGGCCCTCCCTGCACGGGCCGCACCTCAGGTGGCCCTGGAAGATGCTCCCTGCTGCCATCAGGCCTGGTGGGGGTCCCGCTCCGCTGGCTGGTGGTCATCTGCCTGTCCCCATCCACCATAGCCCCAGGCTGGGGCACAGCAGTTGCCGAGGGGCAGGAGGCCTGGGGGTCCCTCTGTGGCTGCCATGCACACAGTGCTGGGAGGAACTAGCCTCACGTGGCAGCACAGATCTGCTCAACACCCATTTCTAACAAAAGACCAAAAAGTCAACATGCCCCCCTACCTGCCAGGTGCTGGGGCGATGCTGCCGGCACCTCAACCAGGAAGGCACAGCTCGGCCTTCTCTCCGTAGGCAGAACCCAGCGTGGGGTGTGTGCAAGGGTCACTTACCCCGGAGGGTGACACACGTGGCCTGTCTGCAGAGGGAGCGCCCCTAGAGCCCACCCTGGCTCGGAGTCCCCTGGACCACACATGCGGAAGTCTGACTAAACCCGACGGGGGGCAACCCAGGAAGGCGGGGCTCCCCCAGGGCGCCTGTCCCACCAGCCTGTCGGCTCCGCTCACAGGGGCAGGACTCTCGGCAAGTGTGGGACAGGCTGGGAGGAGGGCCCTAGCCTCCCAAGAGGTGAGGTCAGCCTGGAAGGGTTACCCACAGCAGCAGCCACTCACTGGCCGCTGGCACCCACTAGAAAGACCCCACCACCCTCCCCTCTGCTGCCCTTCCAGCCTCAGGTGCCACAAGAGGGGCACCTACCCAGTGAAAAGGACAGACCAGCTCCTGGCACAGGGACAGACAAGCACCAGGTCGCCTTGCCTTCCACACCCCAGACCAAGGGATGCGGCAGCATCAGTGTGGGGAGGGGCAGGAGGCCGCCCTGGAGGCCGGTCCCAGAGCAGTGCCCCTCCCTGAGCGGGTCCCCTGGAAATGCGGTTTGAGCAGCTACCAGGCTGCCTTCCCCTGGCCAGTGTCATGTCGAGCACAGCTCACCCACTGCAGGGACAGTCCTGCCCTCTGGGGGGTCCCGCCTGCTCCCCACTCAGCTCACGCAGCCCCCTCCCAGCACACGCAAGGCACCACCTGCGGGGAGAGCTGTCCTTGCCCCCCCCGCCCCTGGGTGTCCGCAGAAAACCATTCCAGGGGTCTCAACCCTTCTCTCCCCGAAGAACAGGCCCCGGTGCTGGGTCGGGGAGACTGCGGCAGACCCCACGTGGCCACCGCCGCTTCTGTGGGTGCTGCAAGGCCTGGGCCCTGCCCAGGGGAGCGGGGCCACGGCACCTGGGCCCCACCAGCTCTTCTGCTGAAGATGCGGCAGCTGGTGGGACACGGGGGTGGTGCCATCGAAGGGAATTAAACAGGGACACACGGTTTGAGAAGAAGTTTTAGTGGGGGCACCGGGCGCTGTGGCACTAGTGAGCGGGCAGGCCGTCCCTCGGGGACCGCGGCGGGGTCAGCGTGCTGTCGGGTCCCGTGAAGAGGCAGTGCAGCTTGGGCCTCAGCTCGTCCCACACCTGACTCATCTGCAGGGAGGAGGGCGGGTCAGCCTGCAGGGCCCCACACAGCCCTTCCTGCCAGAGGCGGCTGGTTCGGTGGCTGGGGCAGGAGGGGACATGCCACCACCAGCCGTGTCACCTGCCCCAGAGCGGCCTGTCCCACTCCCTGTGTTGTGGCCCAAGCTCCACAGATAGAGCCCAAATTAGCAGTGGGTCCAAAGCCAGAGGTGACAGATGGTCAGTCCCTCTGTCCCCTGCACACAGGACCAAAGAGGCACAGGCTGCTGGACACGGGAGTTGAGGAAACTGTGCTAACAGCTCCACAAGTGTCACCTTCTGGCTCAGCTGGCCATGCGCCAGGACAGCCTCCGCCTGGTGACCCCACGGTAAACGAAACCCAGCAGAAGAGGATGCACCGCCCCGCCCAGCCTGGCACTGAGGGCGGAACATGGGGGGCACGGGCCCAGGGAGGTCCGGCAGTGGGTAGGGTGCCCAAGGCTTGGAAGCAAAGTGGAGCAGGTGACACCAAAAAAGCAGCGTGTGCCTGGGAAGGTGCCGATGAAGCGGAGTCCAGCCTCTGCATCACGAGAGCGTGACCAGTCACCTACAATAGAGGATCAGGGCCCCGGCAACCTGACCCAGTGTGACGCAGGCTCACCGGCTGTCCTGTGGGGGTCCTCCCAGCCCAGGTCACCTGGTGTCCCTGGGGTCCCACTCGAAGCACAAATTCCTGAGGCCTGGCCCCCAGAGACAGTAGTCAGGGCTGTGGCAGGATCTGTACCCCAAAACCTGCCCACTGAACAAACTCTCCAGGTTTTAGGCCAGGTCTTGACTGTCCACTGACTAAGCCCGGTCACCTCCAGCTGGATGGATAATCTCCATCTTCTAATGACCCTCTCCACCTTCCCTGCCTGCCCAGCCACTGCAGGCGTCCTCTGTGGGTGACGGCTCCGGGCTGGCTCTACACCGACTCCCAGGAAGCTCCGCCAGCGCTCACGGGTCTCTGGCAGAGGTGCCAGAGGTGGCAGAGGGTCTCCCACTGGGCTCTGTGCTCCCTGGAGATGGGGCCGGCTGAGTCAAGCCGTGCACCCAGCACAGCTGCAGGCCAAGGGCTGCCTGCAGCTCAATTCCCAGTGACCCCCAGGCCACCCGTTTTCACAGGCTTTTTCAGGCGGGAAAACTGGCCACAGACATTACTGGCCAACCAAGGCCCCAGGGCTCACAACAGCTGCACAGCCGGGCTTTAGAAAGCCTGACCTGGCAGCTGCAGGTGGCCACAGCAGACGCAGCCTCTGAGGCGGTGCCAGGTCCCAGGGCTCACCGGGACCTCAGAGGGGCCCAGGACAGTGTGTCCCAGGAGCCAGAGCTGCGGGCTGCCCACAGGCCAGCCAATGCAGGGCTGCAAGGGGGTCGCTTCCTGGGGCCCCTCCAGCACTGGCTGGACAAGGACCCGAGATCGCTGGGAAACAGACATGTGAGTCGCTGTCGGGGAGGGTGAGCCAAGGGCCAAGGATGGGGGCGCGGGCTGTGGCCCCGGTCACAGGGGCCAGGCCTCTGCGTCAGGGACCACAGTGTTTCCCCCACCAGAGGCAGCTGGGCAGGCTCTGCTGCAGGTGCCCCTGAGCCGGGGTTCCTTCCAGAAGATCAGAACAGTTCCCACCGCTTCACTCAGGCCCCGGGACCCACACGACAGCCTCCCGCACACGGGGAGGAGCGTGGATGATGCTTAGGTCCCATGATCTCCCAACTCCACCAACTTTCCTAGGAAATTCAAGGGGGGGGCGGTCAGGGGAGCCCACCTCCTTGTGGCCCTGGATCTGGGAGTTGACGAAGGCCCCGAGGATGTGGGAGGTGAGGGGCAGGTAGGCGTGCACCAGCTGCGTCTCCTGGTGGAGGCAGTACAAGGAGAAGTGGTTCCGCAGCTCCATGGTCTGGACGGCATTCTCCTGCTGCAGCGAAAGGGCCTCCTTGTTCCTGGCTGGCGCATGGCCACCGGCCACCAGCCACCAGCCACCTGGCTGCCAGGTGGGGCCACCCCGGAGGCAGGCCGACCCCACCCCCACGCCTAGGGCACCTCCACGATGCGCGACTCCAGCTGCTCCACCGACTCGGGCTCACGGCTGTGCGTGGCGGCGCCCATCTGCCTCTTCATCAGGCTGTACTTGTGCAGGGCCCGCTGATGCTTGTGCAGCACACCCTTCTCGTGCCGCTCACACAGGTCCTGGGGGCAGAGGGAGTGCTGGAGCCCCCGCAGGAGGGTGGGGGGCCGGGGGGCCAGGAGGACAGGGGTCTGGAGGGCAGGGGCAGCAGGGTGGAGGGCGGGAGCCGCAGGGAGCACCACATGGGACGAACAGAGGGCGCGTGGGCACCGGGACCCAACGCCAGTGCTGGTAACGTCTGGGCAGGAGGCCTCCCTGGGAATGACTTTTCATCTTAACACCAGGTCACACACACACGTGCTCACTCCTGGCTCACAACGTGTTCATGGAACAAGCAGCCTGGGGGAGGCCAGGGTGGAACCACAACCTTAAACCCACGTGAAACGGGGTCTCTGCAGAGATGGGCCGCCTGGGCACGCGCCGCACGGCCAGGGCCTCCCCGGCAGGGAAGGTGCCAGCGTCCCTGCAACACCCCAGCAGCAGCCTCACGGGAAGAGCAGCGCGAGCCCCAGCACACGTGCCCACAGCCCTGGCCAGCTCTCCGGGCGCCGCACCAAGGGTCCCCGGGCTCCACGGGCGAGACCTTCTATCAGGGTGCCCAGCAGGCAGAAAGCCACCCACACCCACAGCAGCCACCCAGCACCCCGGGATCCCGGCCCAGAGAGGTGAGCTCAGGGCCCAGCCCCTCAGGCTGTGAAAACAGAGCTGTGATACCCCCGCACAGCTCACACACACTCAGATACACACACACACACCCCTAATCACACACACAAACTCACACATCCCTCCACCCTCAGAACAGGAGGCCAGAGGCCCAGGGGGCACCTGCTGGGGCCACAGCCCAGAAATCTGCACAGCACCCACCAAGGGACAAGGACAAGGGAGGCTGCTCAGGCCGCCTGCCCTCCGAGCCAGGTCCCCCACACCTCTGTCCCCATTGGTCGCACCAAGGGCCCACGGCGTCCTCTCCAGGGTGCGCTCTTGGTGGCGGGACCAAGACTCACCTTGTGGGCCTGCAGCAAATCCAAGAAGAGGTTCAGCTTCTCCACCACATCGTTTTCCTCCTGCCTGCCCTGCAAACAGGGCTGCGTTACCCAGGCCAGGCACCAGGTCTAGCCCAGAGCCCCAGCCACCCGGCTGCCGGGAGGCAGAGAAGCCGCTCAGCCCAGCAGCTGCAGAACAGGGACCCCGCTGCCCCAGGCCACCTGCCCCAGTGGCCTGCCGCTCAGCACTGTGCAGCCTTCCCATGTTCCAAAGCCTCTGTGTCCCCCACACACCCAGAGAGCCAGGCGCTCTGGCACCCACAGCCTAGCAGGCCCTGCGGGGACCCAAGTGCCCAGAGCTGCGAGGTTCCTGCCACTCGATCCGACACCACAGCTGGGGTTCCCATCAGCGAGGTGACAGGAACACACCCAGTGGCCAGGCCACTGGTGTCTGACAGGAGGGGCACAAAGCCCCTCCCTGGGCTGTGGTGGGGGACTTGGGGCTCCCTTCCTTCCGACAGGTTCCGTTTCTGGTTCAGTGCCGCACCAGACCCTGACCCACAAACCCCTGCGCCTTCACGGAAAGCGCACACCTGTCTCCTGAGACAGGGACCCTGCCCAGGCCTCCCCGCTCGGGTGGGAGGACAGAACCAGGACAAACAAGGAATGAGGAAAACCAGCCCTCAGGTGTCCCGACTTGTTCCAGAGACACGCAACTGCAGCTGTGCCAGAATCTCGCCCTGATGGGTCACCGTCAGACCCAGGTGGTGTCACACCTACGAGCTGCCCTTCGATGGGACAGACTCCACGGGCAGCAGGACCCTGGGGCAGGAAAGGTCAGGGCAGCACTCGTGACCAGACCAGCGACCCTCAGAACTAGGAAGGACCAAGGGCAAGCTTGTGCCCCCAGGAGGTCTGACCCCCGGCTCCTACCAGGCGCAACGCAGCCGAGTCTGACTCACCCAGTCAGGGCTCCCTCCCTGCCCCCAGGGGCTTGCGGTGCCCCCTCCCCAACCCCGGAGGCGACCAGGGGAGAGGGGCTGGAGGACCACCAGCCAAGATCCCTGCGACCACAACAGCTTCCCTTTTACGCCGGGTAAGCTGAGCTTTGAGCAGAGGTCCAACTGGTGGAACAAAGTGTTTCCAACAATCCAGCCCAGCGCTTGCTCCCAACAGGCGGGGAAGCGGGACCAGCCGAGTGAGGTCCCAGCACAGGACGGGGCGCACATGGAGCCCCCGCTCTCCCCGCAGCACGGCCAGGCCTCCGCCGCCTGGGCCTCGGCCTCCCTCCGACGTCAGGCCTGGGGGTGGCCCAGGTCCAGCACCAACTCCAAGACCAATACCGGCCACACTCAGCTTCAGGAGGGAGCCCCGAGAAGGAAAGGCCCGGGCTTTCTGGACCCTGAGCACCCCTCTGGAGCCTGCCCAGCCCGGCCCCTCCCGGCCACCAGGCTGTGGTCATCTCCTGGGCATCTGCACTCACTTAAAACACCTGCTGGCAGCTGAAACACCGCCTCCCCGAGAAGCAGGCGGCCAGCAGTCACTGAGCTCTCACGTCCCAGTTTCCCAGCAGAAAAGCAGCCAGGTGAACCCTTCAGCCTCATGATCAACAGTCTAGCAGATGAGCCCCCAGGGGCCCCGATCCTCGTGGACTCTCCAACCAGCCTGGCCCACAAGGCGGGGCCCCTCCCAGGGCGGCCTGGGGGCAGGCAGGGAGCGCCCGGGGCTGGAGCAGAGGCCCTGTCCTGACCAGTCACCGAGGGGCCAACGGCTCCCAGACCAGGTGGGATCGGGGCCACCCCGAGTGACAGCCACGGTGTCACCTCCACGGGTGGCTGTATTTTCTCAGCAAAGGCTCAGGAGACCAGAGCCCCGCTGGGCCCCCCTGCAGCCCATGCGGCAGCGCAAGGGGCAGGCAGAGCCAGCGGAGTGGATGCGGACGGGAGTCCCAGCTGGAACCCTGGTCACCCACGCGACCTGCGTGTGCCCGAGGAGGGGACGGGCCACAGCGGGCGCGGCAGGCGGCCGGCACTCACCTGCTGCGCGGCCTTGTCGGCGAGCACGGCAAACTCCACGGAGAGGCCCTTCAGCGCCTGTTTGAGGGACCCCCACGCGCTACTGCTCAGCGTGGCCCAGGAGGGGAGCGGGGTTGGGTCGGACCCTAAGGCACTGAGGAAAATGAAAAGGAGGACGAGACGCTCAGGCCTCAAGGCTGACGGTCTGGCTGACGCCCTCTGCCCCGGCGCCGTGTGCCCGGGGCCTGCGTGTCACGGGCCCAGGCCTGGCTCCTCCGAGGGCGCCTGCTCCAGGCAGGGCTCCGGCCCCAGTCCGCCTGCGCCCGCAGCTCCCCCAGGACCCCATGCCCGATCAGGGGGGTGTGGACGCTGCAGAGGGATGGAAGGCAGAATCCAGGGGAGACCCCGCCTCCCCTCCAGCACCGACAGGGCACCCACCACCTGCCTCTCCTTCCCGAAGTTGAGTGGGTCTGTTAGATCCAATCCTGACCCAGTGGGTGGAACACTGGGCACAGGAATCCACTCCACCCACGTTTCTCTCCACCCTGTTCTCCTAGGTAGGCTGTCCACCTCCCCACGCCACCCCACCCCTTCCCCGTGCAGCGCAGGGCAGAAGGGTCACCGTGGACAACGCGCCTGCGGCTCCCAGGCCAGCCCCGCCCACCCGCAGGCCCCTGGGGCCCCTCAGGCCACCTTAGCTCCCTCCCGAAGGTGAGGAGGTCGGCAGCGTTGGCGATGGCCCTCGCCGCCATCCGCTCTGCCCGATCCCGCAGCTTGTAAAAGCTGTTGTGGATGTTTCGGATGAGCTCCCGGCTGACCATGAACTGAGTCTGGATGTCAGCTGGGAGGAAGTCCTGACGGGGGGAGACACGCTGCGTGTTAGAGACGCATGTCACCTTCTGGGAAGGAGGACCCCCGGGGACCCGGGGACCCACCCCACTGAGCAGCTGCAGCAGCCCAGGCTGCCCACCGGCCCCACGGAGCCCGGCCCGCCACCCAGTGCCTGCCCGGGCCCCCCGCTGTATCTCAAAGGAGCAGGAAAGCGTGTGCACAGCACGCACAGCTGAGCGACCCCGCGCGGGCACGAGAGCATGTGCGTGTGTCCGCTGGCACGGAACACGCGAGCCGCGCCCGTAGCAGCGCTGGCACCGACGAGGGGTCCCACTGGCCCCGAGGGCAGCTGCTCGCCAAGCTTAAGGCTGACGCCACACTTGGAAAACAGGTTCGGGAAGTCAAGTGTCCGTGTTCTGCACGAAGCTCACGAAGGGAAAACAAGCTGCCCAAAGCTCCCTTCGTCCTCGTGGGAAGAAGGCCCAACTGGCGCATTTTGGGTGAACCTGTGCGACCCTCGAGGCCCGGGCCTGAGGGCTGGTGCGTGTGGGCAGCCCCTGGGCGCAGACAGGGCCTGGCGGGCTCAGAGGCCCCGGCCGCGGGGGAGCCGACCTGGGGGGAGCGGACGGCGCACGGGCGGCCGAGTACCTTGGCGCGAGGAGCCAGCGGGCAGGTCAGGAACTCGTCTCCGGCGCACTGGGCGGCCTCCCGCAGCCTGCTCTGCACCTCCTGCGGGAGAGGGGGCCGCCGTCAGGCGCAGCCGGCTCCGTCGCCCTGACGGGCACAAGCCCCAGGGGCGCTGCGGCCTTCGCCTGGAGTCCCCCACGGCTCTCAAGCTTCAGGTGGCCGTCCAGGCAGGAAGAAGGCCTTCCCAGCGGCAGTGCTGCAGACCGCGGTCCGGGAGTGCAGACCCCCGGGAAAGGGAAGCTCCGCTCACAGACCGGGCACAGCATCAGACAGGCGTCACGTCGGGTTAATGACATCCTGTTAGGGCCACATGGAGCAGAGATGGAAGCCGAGGTCTTCCTTCCTGGGAACCACCCACAGGATGGGCCCGAGTGCCCCAGGGAAGCTGGAGGGCACAGAGGGTGGCACTTGGTCCCTGCCTGGCCCCAGCCATGTGGTAGGAGCCCCACAAACAGCCCAGGAAGCAGAGGCAGAGACCCTGACCTGGAGCCAGTCATGGCTCAGGGTCCAGCATTCCAGACACACCGAGAAGATCATCTCTCCCAAGTCCCTCAAGTTACCAAAAAGAAAGGGAGTTGGGTGGTTGGGGCCAGTGTCGCCTAAAGCCTCCGGACCAGCGCCACCAGGCTCAACGCCCAACTGTCTCCCTTCAGCCACTGAGCACTCCTGTCCACCCCTGTCCCCCTGGGGCAATGACACTCCCTGTTCTAAGGGGACCTGTCGCCCCCAGGAAACAAAAGCCACACACTCTGAGCTCAGGAATAAGCATGCACTGACGCTGGCACAGGTCCCATACGATGGGCAGTACCCAGATGACACAGGGATCCCAGGGGGACAACCCCAGCCTTCTCTAGAGGTCAGAGGCCACTTCTGCCTCAAGGAAGTGACAGGAAAAGGAAGCCAGGCTCCGCCACCTCTGCCTCCACCCTCTGACCCTGGGCCAGCCTGCGGCGGGGATTCGACGGAGCCCCTTCCCAGCTCCCTGCACAAGAAGGGCCCCCGTGGTAGAGGGTCACACGCAGGCCCACCCGCCAGCAGTGTCCTTGTTGGAGCCGCCCTGCCCCGCCCCACCCCCACCAAGAGAGGGTCCCTGAGGAGGAGCAGGAGGGCGCTGGCCCTGTCGCAGGGTCCCTGGCTGGAGTGTCCACTTGGGGGCAGCAGTCTGGGGAAAGGGCCCTGGGCCAAGGGGCATGCGGTGGCTGCTCCCAGCTCACGACCCCACCGCAGCTCTGCCAGGAGACACGGCTGGTGCTTCCAGGGCCCTTGTCCCACGTGGCCTTTCTTTAACGTGAACACTTATTCACACCCAGAATCTCGGGCGTGTCCACCAACCCTCCAAGCCACACGGCCGTGCAGAGGGCCCTCCATGTGGACACACTAAACCCTGCGAGATCAAAACCAAGGATCCCGTGAGCCTCACGGCCAGCCGGCTTCGTGGGGAGACACTGGTCTTACCCAGGTGGTCTCATCACACAGACCCCCTCAGGAAAGCCAAGCAAGGGACACGAGGAGACCAGAGAGGCAGGGCAGGGTGGGATGGGCAGGGTGGGTACTCACGGGGCCGCTGAAGGACAGGAACAGCTTGAGGACCACGTCCTCCGAGAAGGGCGGGTGCCGGGCCACCAGGTTGATGAAGCGCTTCAGGGCTCTTCTCCGGCCTTCGATGAACTCCCTGTCCGCTGCAGGCAGAACACGGTCACCACCGGCCACCCACCAGTCGGGGACGCCGCGCTCCCAGGGCCCAAGGCCAGGTGCAGAGTGCACACCGTGTCTCGTGTCTCGAAGAAGACGCGCAGCACGCTCGCAGCCAGCCCAGGGCCGTGGGCTCCGCACCCAAAGGTGCTGTGGGAGGAAGCCCAGAGCCCGGCCTCCTCACCCACAGCACACGCGTGGGGTCAGGGCACCGAGGAAACCAGAGGCTGCCAGCCTCCACCCACGGCGCCCGACGCCGCGTGGGTCTCAGCTCTCCAACAGGAGCGGCGTGGCTGCACGCGTGTCAGTGCAGCCGGTGTCCCTTCCAAGTCCCGTGCTACACACCCTGGTGTGGGACCGGCCAGCAGATCTCACTGGGCTAAATGTCTTCACTTCAGGAAGCCAGTGGGTGTGCACATTAAGGGCACTGAAGTCTGGCCACAGGTTAGAGCAGCTAACAGCACTGAAAGTGAAGGAGGCCCCTCAGCCAGCGGGCACCTTTGCCCAAAGCCGGGCCACGGTCCATGAGGAGCCCCACGGCCGCACCCGCTGCTGTCCCCAGACCCGGAGTGTGGCCACACTTACCCCCACGCACGGGTTCCAGGGAGCGTTTGCCCCCCAAGGCCGCTGGGTCTCACCAGTCACCCCAACACCACCCAAGCAGCTGGGCCTGCGGGGCTCCCAGGAGACTCTAAGAGAGTGACGACATCACCCTGGCTGGGTGGCTCCCGGGACAGAGCACCGGCCCACGAGCCACAGGACGGCCGGCTGGATTCCCAGTCGGGGCACCTGTCTGGGCTGCGGGCCAGGTCTCCAGTTGGGGGCGTGTGAGAGGCAACCACACATTGATGTTTCTCTCTCTCTTTCTCCCTCTCTTCCCCCCTCTAAAAATAAAACCTTTTTAAAAAATAAAAATTGGCCCTGGCGGTAGCCCAGTGGATAAGGCACCAGCCTGCAAACCCAAAGGTCGCTGGTTCAGTTCCCAGCCAGGGCTCATAACCAGGTTGCAAACCAGGTCTCCAGCCAGGTCTGTGGCTGGAGGCAGGTGAAAGGCAACCACGCATGGATTTTTCTCTCCCTCTCTGCCTCTCTCCCTTCCCTTCTCTCTAAAAATAATGAAATAAAATCTTTAAAAACAAACAAATAAATAAAAATTGAAGATTTTTAAAAAGTGACATTATCTAGATGCAATGCCACTCAGTGACCATGAAAGGGAAAAGTTTTCATGTATAATTTTAAGGTTCCAGAATGCTGACAACTAGAAAACCATACATCTCAAGCTATTTCCTCATTCAAGCACATAGTTTCTTTAGAATCACTGGGAAGACGGCAGAAGATCAACTGGTCAGCCCGAGGCACTCCCGCTCTCGACAAGTTCTGTTTAGCGTGTGAGACAGGCTGCGGGCAGGGGCGCCCAGGACGGGGCAGCAGCCAGCCTCCCTCCGAGCGCAGGGCCCCGGGGATGGTGGGAGCAGCGCGGCCTTTTCACCTCCTTGCAGACGCGGTCGCATCATAGGACCCGCTTTCCCGAGAAGCTGCCTGGGGCCGCGGCACCCACAGCCAGGACTAAATGGATCTCCCCACCCTGGGGGGTGTCCCCCTTCCCCAAGCCCCCCAAAGCTGGCCCCGCGGTACCTCCCAGCATCCTCTTGGGCGGCAGGGCGGGCACCATGCGGTACGGGAACTTCTGCAGCAGCAGGTCGTGGAAGACCACGAAGTCGTTGTAGCGCCGGTACACGGACGACCTGAAGCGCTGCAAGGCAACGGGGGCTCAGCACTGACCACTCAGCCGCCTCCCCACAGAGCCCGGGGGGCGAGGCGCAGGCCTCCCCCCACGACACGCCCACGCTGCCCGGCAGACAGCGCTGATCCCACTTCCAACTGCACTCTGCCTTCTGGAAGAGGCGACTCCAGGAGCTGTTGACCCCTGCGGTGGGCGTTCACTGTGCCCTAAAAGGAGCACAGAAGATGACTGTTTTCTTTACTTTGATTTGGGGGTGTCCCCAACAGACACCTTCAGGACCTCGGACGCAGTAGCTCTGGGCCTCCGAGCAGGCCCCGCTGTCCAACGTCAGACCGACGCTGAACATGGAGCCTGAAGCGGGGTACCCAGTGGGCTCCAGGGAGGCTGCCCCCCGAGGCTCTCATCCTTGTCCACGTGGTGACCCACCCTGGGTGGAGGAGAAGCATGTGAGCAGCTGGGTGTCGGTTCTACTGGCACCCTGGTCACTGATAACCTGACCCTGCGGGCAGAGCCGGTCTGAGAAGGCAACACCCTGATTCCAACTCCGTGACGCTCGGGAAAAGCTGAAGCCACTGAGACGGTAGGAACGTCAGTGGTCACCAAGGGTTGGGGGACAAGGCACAGGCTGGGCGCGTGGGGCAGACGCCGCCCACCAGTGTCGTGTGGACTCCTCACGGCGTGTCAGTCCACACCCACAGAACGTCGACAGCCACAGTGACCCCAACGTGACCCTGCACTCTGGGTGACAGTGATGTGTCCATGAGGCTCGGATGCTCCTCTGGCTGGGACACAGATGAACGAGTGAGGAATCTTCTGCCTAACTCTGCTGTGACCTAAAGCTGCCCCGACCAGACGGTCTGTAAACAACGTACATACGCACAGGAAGAACAAGAACAGGAGTCGCGTGTGCGCACACCATCTGGTGCCCCAATGAGCCTCCACTCGGCCGCAGCGGCGTAGGGCCGGGCCGGGCTCAGCCACAGCGAGAGGCTGGGCACCCTGCCCTCCGCCGCCTGCTCCTGGTCTTTCCTCGAGGCCAAGCACACGGCCCCCCGGCTGGTTACCTGGCTGGAAACCTCATACTCCACATGCTTCAGGAAGAGGCCCTTCTTCTCAGGGATGAGCTCCACCCGCACGGAGTCCCTGGCCAGCAGCTCCTGCAGCGTGTACGTGAGCAGCAACGGATTCCCCTGCGGCATCTGCACGCGACTGGGGTCCGGGACCCTCCGCGCACTGACCTGGGGCGTCGGCGAGTCTGCAGGAGAGAAGGTGACGCTGGGTAGGGCCGGCCCTCGGAGAGCAGGGGCTGCGCCAGCTTAGTCGCTGCTGTGCTGCTGGCCCCGCGCAGGGACTCAGGAGCCAGCCCCGCCCACGCCCGCCCAGGGCGCACCCACTTATGTGCACCCGGAGCCCAGGCTCAGGGACAGTCCCCGCTCCGAGGGTCCCTCTGCTCCAGAGGCAGCAAGTGCACCTACACTTCCCGGGCGGGTCTGATCTCATTTTCAACTTGTGAAGGAACAGGAAGGAACAGAGTGACAAGTGAGCCCTTTTCTCCAGAGTCGGGACGGGGCTCAAGGACGGCCACCTGACGGCCTGCGCGTGCCCGTCCCTGTGACACAGCCCGGGCCGTGGGAAAGCCATCATGCACGTGACGGCCTGCGTGTCCCTGTCCCTGCGACACAGCCCGGGCCGTGGGAAAGCCATCATGCACGTGGTGCACCCCAACACGCTGGCACGGGGCCCCTGGCACTGCCAACCAGAGCACCAGGCCCCGCACTGCAGCTCCTTCACCCCAGGACACTGCACGGCATGCGCTCCGCCGCGCCCAGTCCACAATGCCTGACAGACACACGGACGGGGGAGTCATCGTGTCCAGGGTCAGCCTGGCTTTCAGCACAGAGAGTTCGAAAGAGAAGAACTTCCTTTCAATAAAAAAAATTTTTAAAAGAACATTAGGTGACGGTGTCCCACGCGGGTGGGGTGGGGGTCCTGCTCCGGGGAGGGCCGCCCCGTGCAGGGGCCTTCCCGCTCCGCCGGAAAAGGAAGGACGTCCTGAGGAGGCTACGTTCCGAGGTGGTGAAGACAGGTGAGGAAGCACTCGGACGACCTCAGGGTCCCGCAGAGGAGGACCCGCAGAGTCACAGCCAAGACGCGGTGGCCGCCCGGGGCGCGGGGAGGGTGCACGGGCCCGAAGTGGAAACAGGCCAGAAGGGTGAGCCCGACCCGCACCCCAGCCTGGACGTGCGCAAGGCACGCACCGCACACGGGACGGCGGCGAGCTGTTATGTGCACGTCGCGTGACGCTCGCGTGACGCTCGCGTGTTTGCAGTATGGACGCCCATTTCTGAAGCACAGATGACTGGGTCCCACCCTCAGGGTCCTGAGAACCCTAATTTCCAACCAGGCTCCCGGTGAGGCTGCGGTCCAGGGGGCCCAGGGTGGGCGGGGAGGACCCACAAAGTCGGTGCTGCGAGGCGCGCGGCCTGGCTGGTGTTTACTCCCCGAGGGGGAACAAGGGCAACTTTCCCACCAAACCCCATGACTGGGGTCCTGCCTCCCCGGGAATGGACGTTCTGCTGGGCTCACGAGGCTGTGCAAGCGCCTCCCACTTCCTGGCGCTCCGGCGTGGACGCTGTTCTCAGAAAGGGGAAGCAGAAGGCTGTCCCTCCCACGGCCGCGGCCTCAGAAACGGGATCCCAGCAGCTCCGTGGCCAGGGGCCTCCAGGCCCACCCTGAACGTGTCCGTGGGGGCGCCCGGTCTACAGGATGACCCCCACCCCCGGCCCAGTTCATGGGCACCTGCAACTGCAGAGCAAGGAAACAACCTTTCCACGGCTCAAGGTCATTCACTCACCTTACCGCTTACCTTTCTTTTAACGCACGCTGCACGTGACGTACGACACTTTGTAACAAGAAAGGAGGCCTACGGCCCACACCCTCCTTTCGTTCGCTGGCCCTGAGCCTGAGCGGCAGAGACGTCAGCAGGTGTCGGCACAACGCACTTCCGCCCTCCCTCCAGGGCAGCAAAGAGCTCCCGGGCCCAGGCCCTCAGCAGCCCCGCGCTCGCTGCAGTCACGGTGGTTGACAGCGAACGTCCCGAACGCACAGGACAACCAGAAACCGCACGTCCACCGAGACATCGCTGAAGCCCACGCTGGCCACACCGGTTCTGAAACTACTTCTGAAAACAGCGAAGTGTGCGGTTGCAGAGGCGGCCTTCCCGCCTCCTGTGCCCAAGGAGCCCGAGTCCCGGCGCCGACGGACAGCGGCAGCGCCAGGCAGGCTGGGCACCTTCTCCACCGAAGTGCCCAAAAGCACGTGCAGGTTCCCGTCACCACGTGGGAGGAGTGGCCACTCCGTTCCTCCTCCCCCCGACTGTCAACTGTCCTACCCTGGACCGGAGGGTGCGGAGAAGCACAGGCGCCCAGCAGGCCTCCCGTCACGTACCTGCTCTCTCCGTGGGCACCCTCAGCGCACCCTCGCGGGGTGAGGGCCACGGCCTGGCCGGCAGCGGGGCCGCCTGAGGTCACAAGGCCCCCTGGCCGCAGCAAGCCCTGTGTTCCGTCCCTGACTCCTGCAGTCCCTTCTGACACCCCAAGCGGGACAGGGGCAGGGCGGGCACACCGCCCCCACACCCCCTGACCCGACGCCACAGAAGCAGCTCACCTCCCTGACCCAGCTCTCTCGTCTCTGAAACGGGACAAGACCAACCCCGTTACTGCTCTGTCGCGAGACGTTACAAGTGAAATACATCGGAAGGTGTGAAAGTGTCCAGCACCGTGCCTGGCTCTCCGCTCTTTTTAAAGGACCCGCAGGCTGGATGCCAAACTCTCAGGTCGAAGCAGAGTGAAGGCACTGCTGGCCCACAAGCTCCCACAAGCACTGCATCCTGGACCCTGGGACGTGGCCGGCATCACGTTGCATGAGGAACCGGTCAGCTGCTGGTACTGCACTACCATCTCGGGGACCCTGCAGGCACGGTGGCCCCCACCCCTCGTACACACACGCAGAGGACATGTTCCCGCTTGCACAGCCATTCCTTCCCGGGGAAGATGCAAAGGACCAGACCCCAAAGGGGAGAAAGTCTGTTGCTGTGATTCCTTAAGGGGTCAGAAAACTGAAGTCAAGGCTCAAAACCGTCACATGGCAGGTGATTTCCTGTGACTCAACCAGCGCACCAGGGTGCGTGGGGCCCCTGGACCGCCGCCTCCCCTGCTGTGAGGGGCCAGCAGCTGAGCCTGTCCCTCAGATAAACCTCCCGGCTGCCGGGGGGACTTTCCCCTGAGCTCCGAAGGAACTGCTTTAGCTAATTAATTAGGGAATCCTGGAATAGGTTGCAGTGCAGGAGGTCCTAGTTCTAAAAATTATAATCAACTCCTCATCCCTAAGCCCAACGTTCTTGGCTGTTGCTCCTTTGGAAGCCCTCACCCTCGTTCGGCTGGCTCTGTCTGGCAGGGACTCAGGTTTCGTAGGACCCTCTGACACGAGGTGAAAACATTCCAAAAGGCCTGACAGGGGAGTGTCCCGTCCCAGCCGAGTCAGGGCCTCCCCCGCGGCCCGATGGCCGTCAAACCTGCCTACGCTGACCTACGGGAGAGCCGCCAGGCGTCCCGCTGCCGGCCAATCCGCACCCAGGACGCAGCAAACCCACCAGGGACGGGCCCCACGGGGCCTGGAGGGAGCGGGCCGGAGGCGAGCAGTCGAGCCCCCGGCACTGCGCCTGCGCCGGGTCTGGGCCGGGTTTCCCGGTGGGGGGCCGGCTTCCCCGGGGGGTGCGCCCCAGTCCAGGGGCTGCCTGAGTACCGGCCAACAAGGGAGCCTGGCCTGCGCCTCACGTCCCAGGGAAGAGAACTGAGTTTGCCTGTTTAGAGGTTTGTGTTTTTCAAAGACTGTATTTATTTACTTTTCCAGAGTGGGTAAGGGAGGGAGAGAGAAAGAAAGGGAGAGAAACACCCTGTCAGAGAGACGTATCGGTTGGCTGCCTCTCAGGTGGCCCGACTGGGAATCACACCTGTGAGCTTTGGGTTCTCAGGCTCCCACCCAACCCGCTGAGCCACCAGCCAGGGCCCGTCTGGGTTTCGAGGGCTTCAGCACCGGCTCAGCTGCAAACAAACGGGGCGCAGCCCCCTGGGCCCAGACCGGACTGAGCATGTGCTTGAGACGCGGCACAGAGGTGAGCCCACACCCACCCTGGGGCCACGGGCCGGGCACTCTACCCCCTTCCCCCGCTCAGGTGTACCCCCTCTCTGGAAAAAATGGCGAAACCTCACAGTAGGCTTCGGGGTGTTTGCGACACGGTGACGTACACCCTCTCAGGGTAAAGACAAGCAGTGGGGGAGGGGCGGCTCTGGGAGAGGGTGGGGGGTCGGTGAACCCTTAGGGGGGCTCATTAGAGGCGGCACGGGGCGCCAGCCCATGCGGGCTGTGGCAACCGCAGCAAGGAGGTGACACAGATCCCGGCCCAGCCGCAGCTGATGCCTAGGTGTGACCCCCACTGCCCTAGGTTCCAGCTCTACGGACCTGGGCAAGAGCCTGGCAGAAGCCGCGCGCCGCACTGAGGGCCTGACACCAGCAGGGAGAGGCCGTGGGGAAGGCGACCCTGCTCGCCCCGCCTGGACGAGCCCCTCCGGCT
Source organism: Noctilio leporinus (assembly GCA_004026585.1). Taxonomy (NCBI): domain Eukaryota; kingdom Metazoa; phylum Chordata; class Mammalia; order Chiroptera; family Noctilionidae; genus Noctilio; species Noctilio leporinus. The sequence goes on along the minus strand of PVIW01000662.1, from coordinate 299,712 downwards.
GGGAGGCTGCTGTGACAGACCTGGCAGCACTGGCGAGAGCCTCCCCACGCCCTCCCCAGCCAGCAGCAGCAGGTGGGGCTCCCAGGTGCTCTCCCAGGGCAAGGCAGAAGCCAGTGGCCCTGCGGCGGCCCGCGCCCTCCTTCCTGCTGGCTCCAGGGGCAGCTGCCGCAGCGGGGTGAGCCCACGCTGCAGGGTGAGCCCACGCCGGCCACACTCAAGACTCAGGTGGCAGACGCCGCAGGGGCAGGGCCAGGGCCTCCTGCCGACTGACCGCAGGGTCCAGCACTAGGATGGACAGCAGCACAACAAACACATACTCCACCCTAAGTGCCCCTCAAACTATATGGCACAAAGGGAGGCCCGAGTGCCCACGGAACTGGTTTAAAGCAGGATCTCTTACGCCCAGCTCCTCAGGCCAGGCTGATCAGCCGTCAAGTCCTCTGACTGCGTCAGGACATCGCATGTGCCCCCAACATTTTCCACTGTGACGCAGGTGACATGGTGCCGTAATCCTGATGTTTTCACAAAGAATGGTTACCCTTAATTAAGTCTGGTCACGACTGTGGCCCGCAAAGGCCAAAAACACCACATACAGTTTCTCCGAGGGGGGTGTGACTGTTTTCTGGGTCTGTGCCTGCACCCTGGGGCTCTGAGCACACGGGTGGCTCCTCGAGGGTGAAGCAGGTCCTGCCACCAGCCACTCCGGCCTCTCCCGGTGACCCACGCAGCACAACAGACAGGCCTCTTCCGTGAGGCATTTTTCTCTGGAAGGAAAACCAACACCAAACAGAATCCCCCACCCAGAACACATCCCTTTCTTGCTAACCACAAATTCTGCCAAAGTCTGTTCTACATAAGAGCACTTCAGTTAGTTCCTCTTTCTCCAGATTTGACACATTTTACCTTGCAAATCCTGTGTGTGTGTATGTGTGTGACAGAGGTCGTGAAGACCAAAAACACAAACTTAAGTAAGTCATGTAACTACCAAATTACAACGTGACACTACCCTTAAAATTAGTTGTGACAAAAATACAACTCCATTCAGACATGGGGCCCTTTCCACAGAGCAGGTGTCCTCCCAGGTGCTGAGACACAGACATCGCAGTCCTGCCCAAGGAGCCGTGATGGACATGTGCGTGGGGGGAGGACGGCCTGAATGCAAAGAGGACTTGCAGGTTCTCATTCATCACAGTCCAATGCACACAGCTCAGCGACAGCTCAGTGAGTCCTGACAATGCACACAGGCAGAGCGGGCAGGGCAGCGCCGGGGCAGGGGGGCATGTGACTCCCCCAGCACGCAGACAGGAAGACAAGGAAGACGGGCAGGGTTCCGACCTCACCCCACAGACAACCAGGAGGCATCGAGGTTTTGCAGATTTTGCAGAGACACAGGGCTCGGGGCTTCCCGGCTGCTGGAGTGACTGGAATGCCCAGAATGAGCTCCTCTCGCAGGTAGAGGTGAAGCCAGGTACAAGGCCAAGCGCAGGTGGCCAGGGCTGCAGAGAGCCGGCGAGCGGCCACAGTGTAACCGCACGTGTTCACCCGCGTGCGGTGCAGCCCCACAAATCGGACCGGGCCATCCAGCACCCTCATCTCTGCCACTCGCATCCCACAGCCCAGTCAGAGTTCACAATTTCCAACAGGCTCCAAATACCCGCTCATCCCACACCGCCCAGGAAAGGAACATTCCGGTCAATCATCTACCTTCAATTATAACCTCAACGCAAAACCCACAAAGGGTTTATGTCCAAAATACAGAAAGAACTATTATAAATCAGTAAGAAAAAAATAATCCCATGAGAAAATGGACAGAAGATATAAACAGTCAATTCAGAGAGACCACCCAATGTAAAATTATTACAACAAACTAAAGCTCAAGGATTGTCAAGGAAATGCCAATCAAAACAAAAATGAAACACTTCCTTAATTTTTCTAAGTCTGAAGGAAGTTTAGAAAATGGTATTTCAAAAAACAAATATGAAGAGTGAAAATGGTATTTGTGTTAACGAGCTTACGGGAAAGGATGCTTTTACTACGTTGTTACAAGTATAACCTGGTCATTGTCACCCCAGAGAGTAAGGTGTCTGTGTCCATTAATACAGAGTGTGCAAGCCCCTCCCAGAGTACCCACCTACTAGTGGTTGGCAGTATAATTAACCACAAGGTGCCCATGTCCTGTCAGGTCACACAGTGAGCGGAACGGGAGCTGCAGGCGACTGGAATCAGGGTGGGGGCTGCAATGGCATTGGTAGGCCCAGCATAAGCCCTGGGGGGCCATCCCTGCAGAACAAGCCAGGAGAACCAGGGGTGCCCTCAGCCAAGGACTACAGAGGCCGGGAAAGGGGCTCCTCCCCAGGGCCTCCCCTGGTGTTTGCCCAGGAAAACCTACTTTCAGCTACTGACCATCAGAACTTGGGGGCGGGGTGGGGGGGGTAAATCTGTGTTGTTGAGCCACTAAATGTGCGGTAATCTGTTATGGCAGCTGAAGGAACCTAACACATCACCCCAAGGACACACGGGCTGTGTGGACAAGGAGGTGTGTGTTTCCTGAGTGCATTGCACGTATGACAAACTCAGAGCTGAAAGGGCCCATCCCAACAGTGGGCACAGTCTCCTCTGGCAAAGAAACAGGCTCCTGGGGCGAGAGGTGAACTTAATCTATAATGTCCTTCCTGTAAAAGACAATGTGTTTGTCAACGTATTACATAAAGAAAAGCTAAATGCTTAGGAAGGAAGTTCCCATTGGCAACTTTGGCTTCAGAGGCTTAAGCTACGACCAGAAATGCTGAAGACCACAGTGAAGGCACAATCCTCCTGACAGGCCCCAAGCCACTTCAGCGATGGAGCCCCCACTGTCCCCGCAATGAACACCGAGCATGGGTGCCGGCTGTGTGGACTCAACACTCAAAATCGACCTGTGCTCAAGTGTAAGACACACACATACCATCCTCCCATAAAGTTCACTCTCAGAGGCTGAGGTTTCCAGACTCCAGCCCATCCAACCCCACCCCCACCCGGCAACCCCCTTGGCCTCGCCCTCTTTGCACAGCCCATGGCCTCTGGCTAAGTTTCCCAGTGTGAAAAAGGTCCGCCTGCGGCTTGCCTCCTGCCTCACAGGATGGAGTGAGATGGAATAAAGTGACAGGCGACGCCCACCCGCCCGTCTATGGACCCCATTTTGAGACCTTTTCAGCTGTAGGGAAAGTGCTTGGGTGATTGAGAAAAACTACACTGTCCACATTGTGAACAGCCTAATAAATCACTGTGGCCCCAAAGAGAACGCACTGCCAGAAAGTCCCAGGAAGTCCCAGGGAGTGCAGGCCGGGAGCGGGCATCCACCCTGGCGCCAACTGCTGGTGGCTGAGCCCCATGAAACACCGGGTGCAGCCCCCACGCCTGCAAGAAGACTCCTGAGCCGCCACCACTCCCAAGTCCCTGAACTGCTCTGCATCAGGGCAAAGAATCCTCACCCAGTCACAGACCCCTACGTCCAAGTGTGACTCAGCCCAGGGGTCCAGTCTGGGGCCCTGGTATAGGTGGGGTGGCCTAGCCCCCCCTGGGCTCCAACGTGTGACCTCACGAACACAATGTTCTAATCAACAGGGAGAGCGATCACATGCTTCCCCTTGCTCAGCTCCAGGGGAAAAGGAAAAAACTGAAGACCAGTGGGGGCGGGGGGAGGGAGAGTGCGGTCGACTCTGGCCAGCCGGGGTCTTCCCACCGGTGACTCGCTCCTACAGCGCGCCCCCCAACACACGCGCGCCCCCCAACACGCGCGCGCCCAGGAGGCTCCACAGCGCTCCTTGGTGGCCAGACTCAGCCCCCCGGGCTCGCGTCACGCAGGGGGACCCACTCGGGAACACCCTGCCAGACCCCCCCCCCCCGGCCGGAGGTCCGCAACTCTGCGCCCCCAGCCAAGAGGAAACAATCTCACCAACACCCACCTCCATGTACTCCGCAGCCAGCGCACGAGAGGGGTCGCGCCTACACGGGCACCGTGAGCTTCCCGCGTGCCGTTCAGAGAAGCCCTGCGGACACGCGCGGACACGCGCACGGACAGCGAGCCCTGCGCGCCACCTCGGAGGCCCGGGGGTCCGGGCGCTGCGCCCAGGCAGCCCCCCCGGAGGCGTGGAGCGGGCAGCCCGAGGAGTCTGGAGGGTCCGGCAGGCGCGCGGCGCTCGCGGGGAAGCGCAGCCCCGGCAGGTGCTCCGTCCCGGGACCGCGGCGCAACCCAGTCGCCGGCGCCACGCGCGCGGCAGCGAGAGAACCGCCCGAGGGGGGGCCAGGGCCGCGGATCCGGGACGCGGGCCCAGGTGCGCCGGCAGCCCGCCCGCCTTACCTGCCGCCGGTGGGTCCGCCTCCTCCTCCGCCTCCGTCTCCACCGCCGCGGGCAGCGGGTCCATCGCACCGCCAGTCATGTGAGCGGCGCCACGTGACTTCCTCCGCCGCCTCCCGCCCGGCCACGCCCACCGGCTCCCACGCCGTCGGGCCCCGCCCACTCTCCACCGCCACGTCACGGGCCCCGCCCACTCCTGCCTAGCCACGCCCCCGCTGGTCCGGCCACGCCCACCAAGCCCACCCGCCCGCCCCGGGCTCCTCAGCCCCGCCCCGCGCAGCACCCGCCACGCGCCCCTACGCGCCCCCTGCGGCCTCACTTCCCCCCGACACACTCCGTCTGCGCCCCAGCCCGCGCTCCTCCCCGCCCCGCGCCGCTCCCCGCGCTCTTCCCGCTCGCCCGTCTCGGGGCTGCGCCTGGGGGAGGCCGCCCTGCGCTGGGTGCGGGGGACGTGGGTGCAGCGGGTCCCCTTCGGATACTGAGAACGGACGGAGCGACGGGACCTGGACCGGGCTGGCTGCTCCCAAACGGGCTGCGAGCGCATCGACCCCCACGCCGCTCCCGGGTGGGCGGGGCCTGAGCGGGCCCGGGGGGCAGCGGGAAGCGGGGCGCGGGGGAGCTGCTGTCGCTGGAGCTGGGGCGGCGGCCTCGGGGCGGGGCTGGACAGTCGGTTGGGCTCCGCCAGGGAGGGTCGCCCAGCAGCCGGCCAGCGCCGTCCAGAGCCCAGACCCCTGCCTGGTCCTAGGAAGGGCCCCCCAGTAGCCAGCGCCCTGGCCTCACAGGCCGCCACGCTCGGGACACTGGCCCAGCCCGCCGTGATATCCCTGGCGCCCCTGAACGCACCCCACAGCCCCGGAAGCTGTGTCCCCGGGCACCGCCAGCGCTCCCGAGGGAGGCGGGTGGGGCCCTGCGGGCCTGGTGAGCGCCCTACCTCCCTCGCCCTCGGGCTGTCGGGTGTCCAAGGCCTGGAGCGCACCCCGCGAGTGCTGATGGAACCGGTCTGGAGTGTGGCCTGGGTTGGGGTTTTTACGAAGCCTCCCGACCATTCTAACGTGCAGGCAGAGCATGGGTCTAAGTGGGTTGGCTTGTTTAACTCTCCCAAATGTTTCTTGGGTGTTTGCCAGGCACCGGATTTTGTGCGGCAGTGCAGAGGAGGGAGGGAACAAGGGGTGACCAGGGAGGCCCCACCCCTGAGTTCCTGAAGGAGCTGAACTGAACGGAGGGACAGCACCCCAGGATTCCTCTCCACGCAGAGCAAGGCGAGGTGGAAACGTGGGTGCCCTGCAAGAGAAAAGCCTGCGGTCCCCAACGCCGAGGAGGGAACCGGGCGCCCTCCGTGGTGAGAAGGCTCGTGGGAACCCGGGTGGGAACCCACCCGCCTGCTGGGGTGCGTAGCTTCTCTAACTGGGCTGATCCTTGCCCTCCTGCACCATTCAGGGCCGGGTCCGTAGAAAACGGAATTTCTGATTAAGACCTTTTGATTAATGGCAAGAACCCAATTCTGTGTTTGGGTCACAGGTAGGACATGTACTGCCTTCCCCTGAGGACCTCGAGAACCGCCAACCCGACTGACTGGCCCCGGGGGCAGAGCCCCGAACCTGGGGCGGGGCCCCGCAGAAAGGGGCTGTCTCAGCCGACGGAAATGCCTGGCTTCCCACCACCTGCCCTGCCGAGGACCTTCCAACAACCTAGCCAAAATGCTGCACATCCGAGAGCTGGGAGTCATGGTTCCCGCGTTGGTCAGAACAGGCTGTTCACAGGCTGCAGTAGCAACTCAAGTCTCCCTGGGCAAAGCCACAAAGGAGTCGTGTCCTCACCGACACCCGGAAACCCAGGACCCCTGGAAGTTCCACCACGGCGGCCGCGGGAACCGCTGCAGGGCACCAGGTGTGAGCACCCGACATGTTAACACCCCTTACAGCTCAGAGCCAGAACTAGTGGCGCAACTGTACCCACCGCAACGACCAGGACCCCGACGGTGCCACGTGCCCGGAAGACCGAGCTGGAAACGTGGTGGACGGCACCAAGTACTAAGCACTCTAACCAAACCTGCGTTGACGGAGTGCCTGCTGCACCTGCCGAGGGCTCATTCAGATGGTCGTCAGCGCCTCCCAAGCGGCCTGTGACATAGTGCCATGATCTCACCTTCCAGGCCACCGGCGCCAGAGGAGATCCACTCACGCAGGGCGCAGAGTGGCCCATGGAAGGGCTGCGGGGTGGACTCTGCGTCAAGGAGATACGGTCAGCGCACTTGCTTTGCGGGGGTGCACGGAAGCCCCCGGCAGCTCTGCGGACCATATTGGGAAAGGGGAAGGAACTCTAAAAGCAGAAGAAATTATATTAAGTTCATTATTAATAGCCCCAAACATTTCCACACCTGCTAGGTGGCAAGCACCGTGCTAGGTGCTGAACCAGTGTCATCTCACTTAATACTGGGACAGTCACCTCTCAGACCCGCCGTGACCCTGAGACACCTCAGGCGGTGCCTCTCAAGTTGTCACTCTGAAACTCCTGCCTCAACCCCGAGGCTGGTTCACATCCTCCGTGTGGCCCAGGAAGGTGCGAATGTCCCGGGAACGGTGGCCGTCCAAGTGTTCTCCAGCAGCTCCTACTTGAACTCCAGATGCCCATTTCCTGTCCCTCGCTCCCCCCACCCCCTCCACCCTGCTATCTAATAAACCTAAAAAAAAAAGTGGGCTGTCCTAGTGAGACTTGGACTTCCCTCAGCTTCAGCCCACTCACAGGTAAAATGAGTGTGTCAACAGTTGTTCCAGAGCCTTGTTCCGCAGACGTTACCCTTCAGGGACGAGGCTTCTCATGGTCTGACCTGACGCAGAAGGACATTCACCCTTCTCCGAACAGACGGAAGTGCTCACATTTTACCCCAAACATGTTTTTATTTATTTTTAACTTTTTCCCCAAACATGTCTTAATGCATTGCTGGAGTCAAGAACAAGACAGGGTGTGCTGACCGGTGTGGCTCAGGGGGTTGGGCATCGGACCACAAAGCCAAACGTTGCCAGTTTAATTCCTGGTCAGGGAACATGCTGGGTGTCTGGCTGGGACACCTTGAAGAGACAGCCAATCAATGTTTCTCTCCCTCTCTCCTTCCCTTCTCCTCTCTAAAAATAAATCAATGTAGTATCTCTTTAAGAGCAAGATAGGGTGCCAGATATAAGGCAAATTTTAAGTTACAGGGCAAGCAGCTGAGCCAAACAATGCAGAGCACTTTCAGAAATAATAAAGATCACCCTGGCTGGTGGCTCAGTGGATAAGGTGCCAGCCTGTGAGCCCAAAGGTCGCTGGTTCGATTCCCAGCCAGGGCACATAACCAGGTTGCAGGCCAGGTCTCCAGCCAGGTCCCCAGCTGGAGGCAGGTGAAAGGCAACCTTACATGGATGCTTCTCTCTCCCTCTCTGCCTCTCTCCTTTTCCCTCTCTCTAAAAATAATAAAATCTTGCCCTGGCTGGTGGCACAGTGGATAAGGTGCCAGCCTGCAAACCCAAAGGTCGCTGGTTTGATTCCCAGCCAGGGCACCTAACCAGGTTGCAAGCCAGCTCTCCAGCCAGGTCTATAGCTGGGGGCAGGTCAAAGGCAACCATACATGGATGTGTCTCTCTCTCCCTCTCTGCCTTTTTTCTCTTCCCCTCTCTCTAAAAATAATGAATAAAATCTTAAAAGTTATTTCTTTAAAAAAATAATAAAGTAATAAAAATAATAACATCTTTTTTAAATAAGAAAAGAAAAAGAAATAATGAAGATCATAAGAACTGGGTTATGGCACCAGGAGAGGAAGGCTTAGGTCCCAGCAAGGGCGGGAGATGGACCTGAACTTTGTAGATGGCGTTGGGGTTAATAAAAGGCTATAACCCACCCGCTCTAGAAGCAGCCAGGGAAGCTGGTGGTCCACACTTGACTGAGTGGAAAAAGACCAACCCTTAAGGCCGTTCCACACCCAGAGAGAAATAGAAGCATGTGGACAAAAATAAACCACCAAAGGCTCATTAGAAGCTAAAAGCAACAGAACAGCAGACGGGATGCCACACTGCAGTGAGAGGGTACATGCCAGTGCAGGTCTCAGGAAGCGGGGTGTCACTGTGACAACACCTAGGTGTGGGGCTGGCGGTGGAACTTGGGGGGGCAGTGTCGGCAAGAATGTGGAGGAAGGCGGCAGAGGAAGCCTTGGATAGACTTCTTACCACGTCAGTGGACGTGGTAAGAACCCAGCTAGTCAGGACGCGGAAGAGGATGGTCCGGAAAACCTACGCCATCCCAGTGGGTAGAGCTGAGGGTTGAGAACAGACTGCTGGTAGGAATACAGGGCGCCAGAGGAAAGGAGGAGCAAGCCATGGGAAATGGGGGGACACGGAGGGAGGGGGCTCCGCGCAGGTGGGCCCCTGAGTCAGGGAAGAGGACCTATCCAGGCTGCAGGAGACAGTAAAATGGGGAGACGCCATCTGGTGCTCTGGGCAGGAAGCCTGTGACGTGGCTGGACAGCACTCCTGGGGCCCGGGAAGAAACAAAGGCCCCAGTGTCCCGTCACGGGCAGGGACAGGTGTGCGCATCTCAGCAGAAGCCAAAACAGAGGTGCAATTACTCAGGACAGCCTTGCGCACGGGAGGCCCACAAGGGCATGCCCCATCAGTGGGCCCCTGACAGCTGGGACGGGGAAGGACCAAATGGGAGAGGCGTCCCCAGAACCCAGCATCTGCAGGCAGGAGACAGGATGATGCTCAGTCAGGTCCAGGAAGGCGGACAGAGGGGAGCCCCAGCCCGGGGTCCAGGACCTTGGCCTGCAGAGGGCAATTCCGAGGCCTGGAAACCGAGCTGACTCTGCTCCTTGGATCCCAAAGGGGCTGGGACCCGGGACTGGGGAGCCTCCTCCTTCCCTGGGGGTGTCTGCTGCCACACACACCCTTGTTTGTGGGGGTTAGATCAGGTGTTTTCTAAGTGCGAGGAAAGAAAGGACTCTTACCTCGGGAGGAACCTACAGGGAGTCTGACGTACGTTGTTTCGTGATGAGATTTGGGATTTTTGCTCTACTGAGATTGAGAGGTGACGTGGGACTTTGAATCGATGCTGTCCCTTGAGGCTTTGGGGATGCTGGGCGTTTTGCCGGAGTTGCCGGGGAGCCCCTTCCTTGCGCCCCCTAGTGCCTGGTGCTCACCCACCTCCTTGCTGTGCTTGGCTTGCAGACGCATCCCTGTCGCCATGGTCACCTGGCATGTGTCTGACTTCACGAGAATTTTCTTTTTTTTATAGGGACACTGGTCATATTGGACAAGGACCCTCCTCTTACCTCAATTACATCTGCAAAGACCCTGTTTTCAAACTATGTCACTCCTTGGTGCTGAGGGCTAGGACCTCGGCGTCATTTCTTTGGGGGGGGGTGACGGGCACACAGTTCAAGCTCTAACACCATAATGACAGAACAAACGGGAAGATGCATACGATCATTTCCGTAGATGCATAGAAAGCATGTGAATGGCTCGGATGCAGCCTGAAAGCATTTGAAGATGCCAGCAGCCACTCTCCACCGGCCCTCCAGGCCAGGCTGACAGGATGCTGAGTGGGAGGCCCATGGGAATGCTCACCATGCGTGTGCAGCGGGACCCCCAGGGTCCAGCCAGGGCCCAGAGGAGCCAGAAGTGGGGAAAATGCACAGGAAAGAAACGCGATTCGTGACAGGTATGGCAACAGACATGACAAGTTCTGTCGGCTCCAGAAAAGCTACTTGAACCAGTAACTTCAGTCGGCAGGGCTGCGGGACACAACCGCGGATCTAAATCTCTATTACGTTTCTGCCCTGGCTGGTGCGGCCCAGAGGGTTGAGTGCCAGCCTGTGAACCAAAAGGTCACCAGTTGGATTCCCTGTTGGGCACATGCCTGGGGTGTGGGCCAGTCCCCAGCTGGGGGCGAGCAAGAGGCAACTGATGGACGTGTCTCTCCCTCTCTTCCTCCCTTCCCTTCTCTCAAAACAAAACAAAACAAAAAATTAGGGAGGAGGTGAAGGAGGCAAAAAAGGGGACCAGTTCAGTCACAGAGCTAGCACGGATGACCCCTGAACATGGACAACGTGTGGGATTGACTTGGGGGGGGGAATGGGGGGCAGGGGAGAGCAGGGGGGGAAATGTAATACAACGAAATTAAAAAGAAATAAAACAAGGACTGCATAAGTGAAAGAAGAAATTGATGTTTCTTTTTCTTTGTCTCTCATATAAAATTAAGTTTTTAAAAAGCCAAGACGACTGAGTGGGGTGGTGTCTGTACAGCATCCAAGGCCACGCGCGCGAGAGTGGGTGCCAGTGGGGTGAGCTCTGCGCCCCTGGTCGTTGCGGGCGCTCAGCCACGGAGGGCGGGCTGCGCAGGGGCGTGTCTGCCCACCTCTGGCCCCGCTTCCCGCTCCAGCCGCGGTGTTGGCCGCGCGCTCCACCCTCCGGTCGTCGCCAAGGGCCGCAGGGCGGCACCCGCGGTCCAGCCACCCCGGCGGGGCCTCTCCCCAGAGCAGGCGCCGTCGGGGCCGGGACTTGGCGGAGGACGGGTGAGCCACGGGGGGGGGGGGGGGGGGGGGGGGGGGGGGGGGGGGGGGGGGGGGGGGGGGGGGGGGGGGGGGGGGGGCGTCTGAGCGCCTGGCAGCTGGGGTCCAGGGGCCTCGGGCCCGGCCACAGGCGGCAGAAACGCCCCTCGCGCTAGCAACCCGGTTCCTGCTTCCCCGTCGGGGGTGCCCAGCGGGGCGCAGCCAGGCCGCAGGCTCGGAGGGGTACAGCGGGCGCCGAGGCCCTGGAGCTGGGTCCTGACGGCCCGCGGCGGAGAACCAGCCCCGGAGTCACAGCCGCCTGCGCTGCAGGCAGGGGTGTCTTCGGCCCTGTCCCCGGCCGCCCGCCTCCCTGCTCTGCGACCACGGAGCCGGCCGTCGGAAACGCCTGCAGAAACGACGACCAGGCGCCGAGAGCTTCCCACCCGGTGCGGCGGGACCGCGAGTGCCCCCTGCAGGCGAGCTGCCCCGCGCTCGGTCCGGCCGCACCCCGCGAGCCTCCCACCCGAGACGGGGCGCTGTGCGGCCAGCGCGCTTCGGGAGGTCGCCGCCAGCCGGCAGGACGGCGGACACGAGGGCCGGCAGCACTGTGTTCCCTTGACAAGCATCGCGGCAGGACGTGCGCAAGATCAACTCCAGCCGCCACCCAGGCCTCGGCCACAGCTGCGGGGTCAGCACACCCGCCGCCCGGGGATCCCACCGCCGGACTAGGTCCGCCCCAGGAACCCGCCGGCCCCTGGCGTCTGCCCTCTACTTGCTGTGGCCCCGAGCTCGACACTCCGAGCGGTGGAGCCGGACAGCCCCTTTCTGTCCGCTTTATCCCCCTCCGCGGGTGGCCCGCAGGGTCATCCAGCGGTGCCAGGGGCCAGGGCCCCTTCCGTCTAAGGCGCAGGACGTCGCACTGCACGAACGAACGGACCCTATGTCGGGTACCAGGACGCACACGCCCTGCCAGCCGCCGCCAGCACGCCGGGCAGCAGCCCAAGTGCCAGCTAAGAACAGACCGGGTCCTCCCCCGGGGGCGCGCGAGCCGGTCCCGCCGGTCCCGCCCTACCTTACAGCGCGGCCCCGCCCACCCAGCGGCCCCGCCCACTCTTATGGCCACGCCCCGTTTACAGGCCCCGCCCCACCCTGCACGTGACCCACGCTCGCTCCCTCCCGAGGCGGAGGGCGGGGCTCCTGCGGGCTGAACCACCAGCTTCCGGAGGCAGAAGGCGGGATCACGGGGCAGGAGAGGGAGGGGGCTTGGGCGTGGTCGATTAAAGCAATTCTCATTGGTTTTCCTATTGCGCCCGGAAGTTGTCTTTCTAGCTGCCTGGGCCGCGCCTGACTCACCAAGAATTCCCTGTGGGTTTTGGAATCGCCTGTTCCCTGGCCAGTCAGTGGACGCGTCTAACAGCCGCCGTGCGGGAGGGGCGCCTGGTCACGTAGCGGAACTGCGCAGCCGGTGAAAGGCTGACGCGTCACAGCCAAAGGGGCTGGTTGAACCCGCGGGTTGTTCTAGTATCCACCTGTGAGCCAGGGGAGGTTTCCGCAGAACCCTAGCCCCTAAGCTGACTTCGGGCCGCCCCCCTGCGGCTTCACACATGGTGCGGTCCGCCGCAATGCCCGCTGGGAGGAGGCTAGGCGGCTGCCATGTTGGGCGAGACCATCCTCCCCCTAGAGGGGGGGCTGCCATTCCGAGGGGTTTGGAGACTGACCGTAAGAGTGGGGGCCGGCGGCTGAGTGTGCGCCCGAAATGGGAGCGCCACAGCCGCCGCTGGCAGACATGCCCTCGGCCTTTAGCGCTTCTCCTGCCGTGCTCGGGGGCGGCGGGCGTGGGCGAGATCCCCCTGGCCCCGTGGGCCGGCCCGCCGCACGCACATGGCCCGGCCGGCAGCGCAGGGCGGCCTGGGAGAGTCGGAAGCGCGGCGAGGCGGCAGCGGCGAGCCCATGCAGGACGCGGAGAACGTGGCGGCGCCCGAGGCGGCGGAGGAGCGGGCTGAGCCCGAGCCCGAGCAGCAGCAGCCGGCCGCCGAGCCGCCCGGGGAGGAGCCGCCGCGGCCCGCAGGGCCCGGCGCGCAGGAGGCGGCGTGCGGCGAGGACGAGGAGTCGGAGGCCGGGCCGGGGCCTGAATCGCCCGCGGAGCCCGCGGCCAACGGGGAGCAGGCAGCTGGGGCGACCCCCGGCCCGTCCCCGCCGCCGCCCGACGAGCTCCCGGCCCCGATCGCCGACCTGGTCCGGGGGGAGCCGGCCGGGGACGCGGCGGCCGTAGCGCGATCCGACGGCGCGGGCGGGGAGCCAGGCGGCGGGGCCGAGAACGGGGACGCGGACGAGCCGTCGTTCAGCGACCCCGAGGACTTCGTGGACGACGTGAGCGAGGAAGGTGAGGCGGGTCCCCCGCCCGGGCGCTCGCGGGGCGGGACAGGCGCCCGAGGTGCGGCGCGCCGGCTGGTGCTCCTGACGCTTCGCGCTCGAGGCCGGAGCGCGGCGGGGCGAGTCCCGGGCGCCGGGTCCTTGGCCGCGTTGGGCGCGTCGCTGGGCCGCCTGCCCGACCCGGGCGCTGCGGCTGAGAGGCGCCCTCGGCTCGTCACACCCGCTCCAGCCCCAACCGAGCGCCCGTCTGCGCCGGCGGCTTTGCCCGGGGAGTCGCCGCCCTGTTTCCGCCGGAGCCGCTTGGTGCGGGGTGGTCGCCGCCGCGCTGCGCTGACTCCCGCCCCCACCTCCGAGCGGACCCGGCGCCTCTGCGGGGCCCGGTCGCGCGGCCGGCCGGCCGGCAGCGCCGAGATCGCTTCCTGGACGCGGGAGCTGGGTTCTCCTCGCGGTAACCGGACGGAAGGTCGGGTTGGGTGGAAACAAACCGCTCGGTGCCGCGCGCCCTTTCCACTCCGGAAAGAACCGGAGGCCTTTCCACTCCGCGGGGAGCATCTCCGGCCGCAGCCAGAGCGCAGCCTTGTGCCCCCTCCGGCCCAGCGCCTGTCAGTTCTCCGCGTCCCGGCGGCTGATGGGCCCCGAAAGACAGGCTTTGTCCCCCGGAGCGCCCGTCGCCAGTGGCCGGTGGGGCCTCCCCAGTGCTCGGCCTCAGGCGGAGGACTCGGGCGCAGGGCGCGTGGTGGGCGGCCGCAGGCAGGGCGTCCGGTCTGCTGTGCTGGCCGGCTGTCCCCTCGCCCTTTCCACACCTTTCCGCGCGCGGCGTCCGTCCGGGTGCCCCAGGCGGTCCTGCGGGCGGTCCTGCAGCAGGTGCGCAGTGTCAGGCGCCTGGGCTCGCGGGCGGTGGCGCAGCGGCAGCGCGTGTTGCGAGCTGCGCTCGGAGGGGCGATGTTTCTCTGCTGCCTGTGAGCTGCGGGCGCTCCGGGCGCGGTTCCCGAGTGTCCCTGTTGCAGTGCGGCGGCGCCCGCGGTCTCCGGACAGAGGGGGGCGTCTGGGCGACCGACCACCTGGCGGCGGTGGGTGTCTGCGGCGATTGGGGAAGGCGCCCCAGGGCAGCCCAGCCCCTTGGTTCTTCTGCTTCCTGGGGGAAGGTCTTCCTCTTGGTTTGCATTTTGCATAATTTAAAGTCTTTTGAAATTTGCTTAAAGTTTTTGGTCATTGTCAGGAATCTTTCTACCGTCCTGACAGCCAAAGGGTGTGTGTAAGTCTGGAGGCAGCCTGATGCCGCACAGGCGCTGCCTGAAGCGCGTCAGGCGGGTGAGTCACTGCAGGAACCTCTCCTGACAGAGTTGCTGGGGGACGTGCTCAAGGACCGGCCCCAGGAGGCGGACGGGATTGACTCCGTGATCGTGGTGGACAGCGTCCCTCAGGTGGGGCCCGACCGCCTGGAGAAGCTCAAGAACGTCATCCACAAGATCTTCTCCAAGTTTGGGAAAATCACAAACGACTTTTACCCGGAGCAGGATGGAAAGACCAAAGGGTGAGTGGAGCGGTTGTCCGGACTGACATTGGCGTTTCTCTTGGTGTCAGAAACCGCACGGTGATGGGCACGGGGTGGAGGCCTCTGCCCGAGCAGCGGACGGGGCTGTGCTGCGGGGCGGGGGCTCTTGCCTGCTGGCTGCGCGCCTGCCGACGGATCGGGGGGCACAGGGCCCCACGACCTGACACCGGCAGAATTTCAGGAAAACTTGTGTGGTTATTTGAATATAAGATACACGTGTATCTCCCATCCCATTTTAACCTCTGAAACGGGGATAGTTTTTACAGCCTAGGAGAAAACGTGTCGTTGTTTGATCAGGGACTTTTTTCTTATTGTTGCCGAAGGTAGTCTCTTTCGGGAACGGAAATAGTGTCCCCTTTAGAGATGGCAACACGTGGTGCACGTGCTCTTGTAGTCGCCTCTACAGTTCCTGTCGGGTGTCCTGCGTGGAGTGTGTTTCTGGTTCCTCTGTTTTCATGCTGCGTGTTCTGTCACGTCTCAGGCGGCAGGGCCTGTTGTGGTTACAGGGTGGGCACACCCCACCCCCGCCCCCGGGCAGGGGATGGTTACTGGGCCCCAGGCCTAGGAGTGGGGTTTGGGGCAGCGTCCTCCCAGGACCAGCTGGCAGGGATGCGCAGGCAGCCTGCGTCTTGCTTCGCAGTCTGGTCAGACCTTCTCCAGGATCGGCCCGCAGAGCACCAGCCTTTGAGGCGGTCAGGATTGTTTTCATTCAGAGTCCGAAACTACCTAGGAGGGTTTTAATTTCATTAAAGAAATTAACGGATGGAGTGCAGGTAACGTTCCTTCTGTTTTCATTCTGAGGTAGGTAGGTGGATAGCTCCTCCGCTCTATGTTTTCATTATAACTAAACACTTTTGTAAGGTTGCCTGTGATACAAAGTAACACATTGCATTAGGTTTCCTGGCTGCTTAATTGAAATCCCGGATGTTGAACTTGGGTGTTGGCGTTGTTTTAGCAAAGGGTTACGTAAGGTTGACTGGGGAGGGGCTTTTAGGATGGGTTAGAGCTGCAGGTCTCGGTCACGGGAGGGAGCTAGCCCACCGCCCCGACAGGCCCAGGCCCAGGCACCGCCCTCCCCTTGCGCAGGTACATCTTCCTGGAGTACGCGTCTCCCGCCCACGCCCTGGACGCCGTGAAGAGTGCCGACGGCTACAAGCTGGACAAGCAGCACACGTTCCGCGTCAACCTCTTCACCGACTTTGACAAGTGAGTTCCGGCTCAGCCGTGAGGGCCTGGGCGGCCCCTGCAAGTGACCAGCCCTGCGGCGAGTGCTCTGGGGACCATTTCACATCCTGGGCCCCTCACACTGGCCAGTACTGCGCGCACGCACACACACACACACACACTCTAGCGTCCCTTCACCAGGTGAAACCCTTCCCTGTTCTGGGGTGTCCAGGCATGGGCGCAGGGCAGGAGCTGCCTCTGCAAGTGTCCGGCAGGGCTGGCACCTCTGCGACCACTGCTGTGCTGGCTGCTAGACCTTGTCGTTCTTTCCAGGTACATGACAATCAGCGATGAGTGGGATATTCCGGAGAAGCAGCCTTTCAAGGACTTGGTACGTTGCAGTTGGTAGCTGAGTGGTTGAGAGACGCGGCCTGTTGCCCTGAGGTGACGAACCCTTGGCAGTTAGAGGTGCTGACAGATGGGGCAGCCTTTCGGAGCAGTGGTTTTAAGTAAGTTCTTTCTCTTGTAAAAATAAAGTACGTTACATCTCGGTTTGGGCTCTGTTTCTAGGGAAACTTACGCTACTGGCTAGAGGAGGCGGAGTGCAGAGACCAGTACAGTGTGATATTTGAGAGTGGGGACCGCACCTCCATATTCTGGAACGACGTGAAGGACCCTGTCTCCATCGAGGAGCGAGCGGTGAGCACCTGCCGCCACGGGCGGCGCTGAGCAGCCCCAGTGCCCTCTCCTCCAAGGGGCGTCGCGAGGATGGCCTTCATACCCCCAGCGGGGAGGGGCGGGAGGCGCGGACAGGCTGCTCAGAGCGTGGGGTCGGGGCGGCGGAGGAGGCAGAGGGCGGCCTGGCTGCAGCTGCCTTGCTAACGGGGGCCCTGCTTGCTCCTTAGCGGTGGACGGAGACGTACGTGCGCTGGTCTCCTAAGGGCACCTACCTGGCCACCTTCCACCACCGAGGCATCGCGCTCTGGGGGGGAGAGAAGTTCAAACAGATCCAGAGGTTCAGCCACCAGGGCGTGCAGCTCATCGACTTCTCTCCTTGCGAGAGGTAGGCCCTGCGATGGGCTCCAGCCGGCCTTCTGCACCTCGTGGTCACGTGTTTATTCCACAGCGGCTTCACCCTCCGGGGATAGCAGGGGGCACGGAGAACTGCCGTCTGCCGCTCGCCCCTTCTCCAGCCCACACGGCTCTGTTTTGCCATTTCCTCTCCATGTTTTTGGGAATAATTTTTTCGTGGGAAATTTGGGAGGGAGTTGAAGGATCACGCCCCTCCTCCCCGAAAGTGTGCACATCCCAGGAATTGGAGGGGCTGTACACACAACCTTACGCCCTGTCGGCAGCGGAAACTCGAGTGCTGGTTTACCGTCCTGGGTGTGGTGCTTGATCCAGTGATGCCCTCTGTACATTCTTCTCCCTTCAGCTCGAGGTTTAATTCAAGAGCATGTACCTGGCTGGTGGTTTCTCGCGAATGAACGTCCCCTGTGTGCCATGGGCTGATGGTCCCTGCGGCACAGCTCTGGGTGGGGCATGAGGAGCTCGAAGGCCCCAGCCCCACAGCATCCTCCTGGGCCCCCAGCCTCAGGCCCTGGAGCGCCCTCCCCTAGAGGACGTGCAGTCCTCTCCTCTGTCCCTGTGGGACCCTGCAGAGTGGCAACTCAGCCTCTGACCTGGCCGTGCAGTCTCTTCGTAGTGGGACCCCTTGAGGCCTGTGTCGCAGGCCCGAGTCATGCCACTGCGTGTGCTGTTTCTGTTAAACCCTCGTGTGTGCTAGCTTTCCTGTGTCCCCACATGGCGCTCACTGGCAGCATGATCCAGGGCCGTGAGTCCTGGAGTCTCAGAACTCTTACCTGCCACCCACTTCGTGTCCTTCCTGGGGCTGCATGTGGATGCTGACCTGTTAGCACAAGTTGGTGGCCTTTAAGCCACCTCATGTCCCTTTTCTGATGAGGCTGATGACTTCCTCAAGGCGTTAATTTTGACTGATCCTTGAATTTCCCGTGAGCCATCACTTTTGTCTGGTGTAGGTTTGTTAGCTTTGATAGAACCGTTTTTACATAGATGTCCTGATGTCTTCAGCACAGAATCACGTCTCACAGCAACAGCAGTGTGTACTTGTTGGACCCAGTCGAGAAGTGACCTCCCTGCCAGGGTGACAAGCGGGGTCAGGATACTTCCTCCAGCTTCTCTTTCCCCATGACCCTCTCTCACTCTCCAGGCAGTTAGGGCCGCAGCACTGCAGGCCGACAGAGGTCATGTCCCACGTGGCTATCCTTGGAGATGGGGCAGGGGCACGAGGCTGGGGGCTGCCAGCGGGAGTTGTGGGCCGGCGCTCACCCCTGGCCTCCCAGGCCCAAGCCGCTGCCCGTAGGGTGTGACCTCAGCAAGAGGACAGAGGCCATTAATACGTCCCTCGAATCACAGGTACCTGGTGACCTTCAGCCCCCTGGGGGACAGGCAGGACGACCCTCAGGCCATCATTGTTTGGGACATCCTCACTGGGCAGAAGAAGAGAGGCTTCCACTGTGAGAGCTCCGCCCACTGGCCCATCTTTAAGTAAGGAGGTGGCGGGGCCTGACGACCTCCCTGTGCCCTCAGGGCGGAGCCTGGCACTGTCTTCTTCCCACCCAGGTGGAGCCACGACGGCAGGTTCTTTGCCAGGATGACTGTCGACACCCTCAGCATTTACGAAACACCTGTGAGTAGCCCCGTGGCCCAGAGACGGCCAGGCTGGCATGGGGCGCGGGAATCCCCAGCCTGGCCACTGAGGGAGCGGGGCTGCATGGGCAGAACGGAAGCTGTGCTGGGCCTTGTCTGGGTCTCGTGCCCTGAGTGTGGTCCTTCTCTGCCAGCCCCCTCGTTGCACTGCAGGGGATGGGGATGGAGAGGTGGCTGGAAGCACAGGCTGTTTCCCGGTGGAACCTTAGGCTGCCTTTGTATAAAAATGCGGTGTCCTGATTGTGATCCCTTTTCCCGACAGTCAATGGGTCTCCTCGACAAGAAGAGCTTGAAGATCTCAGGCATCAAGTAAGAGGCTGTCCGGCCTGCTGCCCTTGCCTGCCTCTCCCCCCACCCCAGCCCTGGGTGCCACCCGTCTCCTTTCCTTCCCCACCTGTGGGCCCCTCCTGAGGACCACACAGTGCAGCCTCAGGGCTCCACTCAGTGGCAGGTGCGCTCTGTCACTTGGGTGACCACACAGTAATTCGTGGCCTTCAGTGAGCCCAGCCTTGCCTGTGGCCCACAGCCTGGTCCCTGAAGCCTGCAGGGGCACAGGTGTCTCCGCACCGAAGCACCCATCCTGCAGAGAGTCACACTTCTTACTCCTTTGTTACAACCTTGGGTAGAGGTAGGACTTACGATAAGAGTAAAATGGGGACTTGGTTCTCACCATTGCAGACATGGAGGTGCCCCTGGCAATGTGAACTCACAGCTGCTCTTCACAGCAGTCTCCAGGGTGTCACCCATCTTCCTGTCCTTGGTGTGGGCTTCCCCGTAGCCTACTCGTGGGGTCTCCGCAGTCACACAGCCAGCCCTTCAGCCTGCATGGTTTTCCCTGCTGGTGGCTGCGGGAAGCAGTTGAACACTGCTGGTGGGCTGTGCCCAGTGGGTGCGCCCTCACACCTGTCTGCTCCTGGCTTGTCGTAAGGAGACGTGCTGACATGATCCTAGAGCAACACCCCCAGGCAGCTCCGGCGTTTTCGTTGCTCAGTTTGTCACATGTGACAACATCTTCTTTGTCCTGCAGAGACTTTTCTTGGTCTCCTGGAGGCAACATCATAGCCTTCTGGGTGCCCGAGGACAAGGACATCCCAGCAAGGGTCACGCTGATGCAGCTCCCCAGCAGGCAGGAGATCCGGGTCAGGAACCTGTTCAACGTGGTGGACTGCAAGCTTCACTGGCAGAAGAACGGGGACTACTTGTGTGTCAAAGTTGACAGGACGCCCAAAGGGACCCAGGTACGCCCGCAGCAGAGCCGTCTGCGTGCAGCTCCAGACCAGCTGTCCCTTTGAAGGGTGTGCCGGGGCTGCTGAGATGGAATGTGCGCAAAGCTCACCCTTTCAGAGTGTGCAATTCAGTGGTTTTCACAAAGTCGTGCAACAAAGTCACCACTGTCTTAGTTCCAAAATGTTTTCATCGCCCCAGAAAGACAGTCCGCGCCCGTTGGCAGTCCTCCCCGAGTCCCCCACGCTGCCCCTCCTGCTGGCCCACGCCCGCCACCCGCTTCCTCACCGCTCGCCGGCCTCCTGCCCTAAGCGTGTCCGTGAGGTCTGCTGGTGGGCGTGTGGGAGTCGCCTGTTTTAGAGCAGCACCCGCTCTCCACACGAGTGTCATGGGAGCTCGGGCTGGAAACCTGCTGTTAGGACTCACCGTCCCTTTGGTGGACCTTTAGGCACAGCAGACGCTGCTCACAGCTGCGGTGCAGATCCGTGACCCGTTTGTGCGGGAACATGACCTTTGGGGCAGTTCTTTGTAGTTGAGCGGGTGCAGCTCAGCTCTACCTGTCCCGGCCCTGCGTCCATCGCCCCTGAAGGTCTGTGTCAGGCCAACGGGTGTGATCGCTTCTCCTGCGCTTGGATTTAAGTCTTCCACATGCTTCAGTTTCCTTAGTGTTACCTTTGCTTCTTTTTTTTCAGGGTGTTGTCACGAATTTTGAAATCTTCCGAATGAGGGAAAAGCAGGTACCTGTTGATGTAGTAGAAATGAAAGGCAAGTTCCGTTGAAGTCCTTCCTGCTACAGTCATCCTAGAGGGCGGGTTGCACGTGGCCCCAGAACCTGGTGTGAGTGAGCCAGACAGAACGCTGGGGCCAGGTTCTCCGGCTGGGGCTGCCGTGTTTGTAAGTTGCCCAGGTTCAGCCTCTTTATGGCCCATGGGCTTGGGGAGCAAGTGGCTCATGGAGCTGGGGGACACCACACGAAGTGAGGCTCTCGGGTTAAGGCAGCATCTTTGGACGCAGGTGCTGTGTTTCTGCCTTTGCACGGGCGTGCAGGCCTGCGCCCTTCCTTCTGCTGCGGGGCAGGGGGGTGGGGGACGGGGGGCAGCCCTGCAGGGGCCGTGGGTTCTCTGCAGGTGCGTTGACAGTACAGGAGAGGCCGCGTCCCACGGGCGGCTGTGGGGAAGGGGTCTCTGCCAGACCCGAGTGGGCTGCTTCCGCCCCTCTGCCAGGCACCTCTGTCCTCCACCTGCCCCGTGGCTGCTCGCCCAGCCGTGGGCACTGGGGGGCAGGGCCTGACCTGAGACGCTCTCCCCCGTCCAGAGACCATCATCGCCTTCGCCTGGGAGCCGAACGGGAGCAAGTTCGCAGTGCTGCACGGGGAGGCCCCCCGAATATCTGTGTCCTTCTACCACGTGAAGAGCAACGGGAAGATCGAGCTCATCAGTAGGTGTCCTTGCCCGTCGGGGTCCCGGGGCTGCCACCCTAATGAGAACTCCCCACGCGTGGGCCCTGCTGGGCGTGAGCAGGACGCGGGCGGCGAGGGTGCTGGGAGGGCAGGGGTTTGGAAGGGGGTCTGCAGCTCCCAACTCAAAAGGTTGCGCGTGAGAACCTGGCGGGAGCTGGACCCCGTGCCTGTCGTAGTGGCGGCTGCTTTAAAGGGAGCCCCACCTAGTGGCCTGCAGTCGCTGCTGCTGCATGTAAGCACGGGTGACCGGCACTGGCTTCCGCGCGTGCTCTCGGTCAGCGGGGCTGTGACTTCAGTCGGGGCTGCAGCTTCTCGCCGGCAGGCGGGGTGCGGGGCTGTGGGAAGACCTGCAGATGCTCAGGACGCCTCTGGCCACCGCTTCCCCCACAGAGATGTTTGATAAGCAGCAGGCGAACACCATCTTCTGGAGCCCCCAGGGCCAGTTCGTCGTGCTGGCCGGCCTGCGGAGGTGGGTGCCACCGTCGAGTCACTGCAGGGCAGCGCCCTGGCCCCTGGCCGGCATCTTTTGCGTAGGGTCTGAAGGTGGCACTGCCATCCAGGTCCTGAGAGCTTGAGTGTTCCCACGGGAGGGTCCTCCCAGCTAACCCAGGGGCGGGTCGATGCTGGTGTCAGCCCTGCGCACCCTGGAGTTCGGCCGAGACCTCGTGGGGTGAGGCAGGGGCTGGCCTGCTGGCCAGGTGGCCCGGCCGCGGTGGTTCGGCCAGCACACCCCCAGGCAGCCCTGCGGCCCAGGGGACGCTCCCGTCTTCTTAGGAAGACAGCGCGACTGGACAGCCGAGCCTCCTGCGTTCCCCACGTGTAACTGAGGACACACACTTGCCTCCCTGTGGGCCCCACTTAGCTGCTCCATTAGCAGCGTGTGGGGAGGTGGGGACCCTGCAGCCTCCTGGCCTGACGTGTAGCCACTTGTCCCCTTCCCTTGCTCTGCCGGAGCTGCTGACGGGTTGGGGGCGTGGAGTGGAGAGAGCAGGGCGGGGCAGGGGCCTCTGGGGGGCGGGGCTCTCTGTGAGGACGCCCGGTTGTCCTCAGCATGAACGGTGCCCTGGCCTTCGTGGACACTTCGGACTGCACAGTCATGAACATCGCGGAGCACTACATGGCCTCCGACGTGGAGTGGGATCCAACTGGGCGATACGTTGTCACCTCTGTGTCCTGGTGGAGCCATAAGGTACGGGGACCTGCGCCACTGCACTCCTGTGAAGCCAGAGGTGCTGGGGCTGTTCATTTTGCCTCCTGGGGTCCAGCCCAGGCCTCCTCAGCTCGAGGGGAGCCCTGGGCCAGGCAGAGATCCGGAACTCAGAGTCGGGAGTATGGCTTCCACTGAGCGGGCCCGGCCTCCGCTGCATCGGGCACAGGGCTGCAGCCTCCAGGTCGGCCCGGGGGCTTGTCTGAGTCCTGCCACAGCAGCTGGAGCTTCCCGGTGTCCCGGGCTGTGGCCGTCCCTGGGGTTCGGAATGAACCCAGCCTCCCTGCGCAGCACGAGAGTGGCTGCAGCTCCTGGTGCGCTCCTGCCACAGCCGCTTCTCCCCCGAGCGAGTCTTGGTTTGCACCGTCCTCGTCTGGCTGCCGAGGCCCCGGGCAGCTCGTCTGTTCAGTGGAGTCGTGAGGCGACGGGACAGACTTGCCAGCCTGTCTCCAGCGAGGTCTCTGCGTCCTGACCAGGCCCGAGTGCCTGCGTCCGAGCCGCAGCAGGGCTTTCCCCGGCCCTGCGTTAGGACGTGGCCCCGTCGCTCTGTGCCCAGGGCGCCTCCAGGAAGGGGGCCCTGCCCCCCCAGGAAACACCGGGGCTGAGGCAGCCTGGGTTGGCGGCAGAGCGAGAATCCGTCCTGCTCAGTGAGAGCCTGGACCAGGCGCGGGCTCACCGCCGCGGCTCCCTGCACTGCTGGTGCGTCGGGGGGCGCCGGCCTCCCCGGCGGGTGCAGCTCCGTGGGGCTAAGCCTGCCGTGTGGTGAGACGGTCCAGGGGTCCTGTTGCCGCCGTGGGTCTGGGTCTCTGGTGCAGTGGGCGTCACCGCCGGCCTCCGCTCCCTTCCAGGTGGACAACGCCTACTGGCTGTGGACCTTCCAGGGCCGCCTGCTGCAGAAGAATAGCAAGGACCGCTTCTGCCAGCTGCTGTGGCGGCCGCGGCCCCCGACGCTCCTGAGCCAGGACCAGATCAAGGTCTGGCGTCTCCGCGGTTGACAGTGGTGTGAGGGTGGTGCTGAGTGCGTGGCGGAGGGGACACTGGGGGGGCCCTTTGAAGAGAGGCTGCAGCGGGGACAGCCAGGTGGAGGCGGTGTGGGGACGGGCCCCGGCTGTCGGTGGTGTGTGGTCACACCTGCGCCGCTCTAGGGGGTTGGCAGGAAGGGGCGGGGACGGGGCAGGGCGACGTCCAGGCGGGACTAGAAGAGCTGCCTGGGAGGCTTCCTGAGTGTGGGCTGCAGCCCGGGAAGGAGGGCGTCGCTGCTGAGGGGCCTGGCCAGGCGTCCCACCAGGTCGGGGCCCCCGGGAGTCTGTCCTGCCTGTTGCAGAACTGGGGCTTCTTGCTTCGTGCATTTAAATCCTGAGTGTCTTGTCCGCCTTTCAGCAAATTAGAAAAGACCTGAAGAAGTATTCTAAGATCTTTGAGCAGAAGGACCGCCTGAGCCAGTCCAAAGCCTCAAAGGTCAGCGTTACTCTCTGAAGCGGGGGTGGGCACAGAAAGCCACCATCTCCTCGTGATGGGGGTGTCCCCAGGGGACTGCTCCCGTGGGCGGGCTGGCAGGGGTCCAGGCCCTGTAACCCTCTTGGCTTTTCAGACACAGAAGGTGGGGGCAGCGAGGGGAAGAAAAATAAGCGCACACACCCCCATTCCTGCCCTGACAGCCTCCCTTAAAGTGCAGTGTCCTTCCGCCACCCCCCGCGGGGTTTTCCTGCTGGCCCAGCGGCATCCTGAGTGAAGTGTCAGCTCTGTAAAACAGCCCCTCCCCGTGCTAGGAACTGGTGGAGAGGCGGCGAGCCATGATGGAGGACTTCCGGAGGTACCGGCAGATGGCGCAGGAGCTGTACCTGGAGCAGAAGAGCGAGCGCCTGGAGCTGCGCGGAGGTAGTAACGGTGGAGGCCCAGTGCTTTTCTCCGGGGCTGCACGGAGACCCCGCTTCCTCCGCAAAAGAGAGGGGCCCCCGTGGGGGCTGGCCAGCGAGCCAGGACTGGCGTTCTGCGCCGCCCTCTCGTGCATCTGACCCCACAATCTCATGCCGAGAGCCGGAGGTGCAGCTCTGGGTCCCCGGGGCTGGAGCCGTGGACTCCAGCCCCGCCCAGCGCACGCAGACCCGCCGCAGCCTCGCCTTCCCCGCCCAGGTGTCGACACAGACGAGCTGGACAGCAACGTGGACGACTGGGAGGAGGAGACGATTGAGTTTTTTGTCACGGAGGAAACCATCGCCCTGGGGAGTCAGGAGTGACCGCCAGCACTGCGGTAAGATGGGGTCACCTGCCGTGGGACCCACATGCAGAGCCCGTCTGGTTTAAGGGGCCACGTCCTGGCCGTGTCCTCAAGGTTACAGAGTCCTTGCACATGAACCAGAGGAGGGAAACGCAGCCACCGGGTTCGGGTGTGGAGCAGGCAGGGCAGGGAGCAAGGACGCTGCTCAGAGATGACACCTCAGGGCTGTAACTTGGGGCCAGGAGCCGCTGGGTGTCAGGACAGGCGACCCTGGCTGGCAGTGGCTCCCAGCAGAGCCTCAGACCCAGGTGGCCTCAGGGCTGCCCCACCACGGGGAGGGGGGGTGTGGCACCCGCCCAAGGTGCCCCCGGTGCACAGGGTTTGTTTCAAGTACAGGATGCTGACTCGCCCGTGTTCCTTGTTGCAGCGTCACCGTGTGCCGGAGCCGGTCGCCCCGCAGACAGCCTGCCCAGTCCCCGAGTCCCCTGTGCTTGTCCGAGCTGGACTGGCTGCCCCGGGACGCTGTCTCCAGAGTTGTGCCTTTAACCCGTGTCCAGTGGGTGCTGCTCAGGCGCTGTGTTCAGCCCCTCACTCGGGTTTTAAGTCGCCACCAGTGTCCGTCGCTGGGACGCCAGTGTGGTACTGTGGCAGGGCCGCCTCCTGCTGCCACACCGCCAGGTGACTGTCCACTACGCAGCCTCCTGCGGTCCCTGCAGGGACTCCTGTCCCACGGGTGTGGACACCAGCGGGGAGCAGTGCCCCACAGGGTCCCCTGCGCTCAGGCTGTGCAGTTATGTGGGCTGAACATGGAATAAAAGCAGACCTGTGTAAACACACGCTTTTTCCTGTCTTTCATGTGGGTAACGGCCATGACGGGTGCCTCTCTCCCTGCCCGAGCGGGGATGGTCTCTGCGGGGCTCTGTCCCGTGTGCGTGGCAGGCGTGGCAAGCTGAGACACCTCCTGTGGTTTTGCCCTGCTGCTCTGGACAGGAACACGCCATCTAGTCAGTCCACAAACAGCGGCTTCAGGCTTTATTCTACGCTCGTCACTTGGCCCAGTGAGAAAGCCCTTTTGATCCTCCCTTGGTGTGTCAGGTTTGGAGTTGTCACTCTAGCTGCTGTTGCGTGGTCCCTGAACGT
This sequence comes from Noctilio leporinus, assembly GCA_004026585.1. NCBI lineage: Eukaryota > Metazoa > Chordata > Mammalia > Chiroptera > Noctilionidae > Noctilio > Noctilio leporinus. The sequence continues at coordinate 273,789 of PVIW01000662.1, read as the reverse complement.
GTAACCTTTTCCCCGACTCGGCAGCAGTGAGCAAAGTCACATGAGTTCACACGTTTCCTTTGCTGTGACCTGCTGCTGCCGGCGTTAGCGTTCACACCACAATGACGCCAGGCTGTGCTGGGCAGGAGCCTCTGACGCCTCCTGGGGTTGGAGGCCAGCGTCCTGGGAGGGGTGCAGCCCGCTCCTGCCGTAGTGACCGTGGGCGTCTGGGCTGCCTGCCACAGGCTTGTCCCACACAGGCCCAAAGGCTCCGCTCCCCCAGAGACCAGTCACGTGTGTCCTCCTCCGAGCCTTGAGCTTCTGTGCTGCTGGCCGGCTGGCCGAGCCGGCGTCACGGCCCTCGTTTCCTGGTCTCGGGACAGGTGCCGGGCCCAGCGCCCTGGCCTCCCGCGGGGAGCAGGAGTAACAGCTTTCACAGGACCAGCTTCTCCTGGTTTTACACTTGCTAGTTGGGACGGCTTTGCGTAACTTGCAAATAAAGAACTTGGGAAACTGCGTGTTCTCACTCCTCTGCTGGGGGAACGGTTCTGGGACTGGCCCTCTGTAGAGACCTGACCTGGGGTGGGGCCCTGGCTGCCTGCAGCTGTGAGCGGCTTGCTGACGCTGGCACGCAGAGGCGCAACAGTGGGGTTGGCCAGCACTTCTGGGAGAAGCCCCAGAGGGTGGAAGTGGCGCTGGGCTTGGAAGTGAAACCCACGGGCCGTGGGCGGTGGGCTGGGAGGAAGGGCTGGGGTTCCCCTTCAGAAAGGATCCTCCCAGGGTGCTAGAGCTGGCGGGCCCCCAGTTAAAGTCCGGGTTTCAGAGTCACTTGTCAGGGTGTGTGTGTGTGTGTGTGTGTGTCTGCGGTGGGTGCACGCCTCGTCCGTGCAAGTGCACGTGTGTGTGTGTGTGCTGGGCGGGAGTATCTGAATGCGGGGCATGTTGGGGGCCCAGGAAGGGAGATGACTGTGTTCTGCCCTGGCCATTAGCAAGGCGGCCCTCCCTGGACTGTTGGCTTGAGGCCTAGAGGGTCAGCTGCCCCTCTGCCAAATTCACGTCCCTGGACCCTCAGAATGGGACGACTTGGAAACCATGTCTTTGCAGATACAATGGTTAAGGATCTCGAGATGAGATCATCCTAGACTTAGGGAGGGCCCCAAACGCATAGACACGTGTCCTCAGAACAGGAGGGGACACAAACGCAGGTGGGTGGTGGCCATGTGGCCACAGAGGCAGGGACCAGGCAGTGCCGCCGCAGCACCATGGCACACCACAGCCTCCAGCACCCCGAGGGAAGGACCTGCTGTCCTGTGAGCCCAGTAGGGCAGCAGTGGAAATCCATCCAGCGTGGACGGGCGCCTGCCTCCTCATAAAGGCTGGGAGGATCCCGGAGGCTGCGCCCACCTCAAGCCCTCACCCGGCTCACCTGCAGCGCAGCCCTGAGGGGCCGGGGACCGCGCTGCCCCAGGGGATCACCCCTGCACCAAGGGATGGGGGACTAGCCTCCCCGCGCGAGTGGACAACCCCCAGGACAGGCCTGGTTGCCCCCAGAGTCAGTGTTTCCCAAGTAAACTGCGCCCACCCAGGGTCTACTCGGGGCCCAGGCTGAGGCAGGGCAGCTTCAGGAGGACCCCCTGCTCTGGGGGGGTGTTGGTGGTCCTGGGGACCCTGGGTCCGGGGCCTCTTCTCTAAGAGCTTTATGTGCCTTTGTGAGAGGTTGGCGCCGGCCACACGGCAAAGGGTGAGCCCACGCTTCGTGGAGGTGGAGGTTTTCGCCTCGCCGTGCTGGGAGGACAGCAAAAACAAGCTGCGATGCGCCTATCAGTCCTTCGTGGTCTTCCTCATCCTAGGGTACACCGGTCAGGGCACCGGGAGGACGCGGGGCGGCTGGGCCCAAACCCCGCACCTGCTTTCTGCTGTGTCACGGGCCGGGGACGTCACAATGACTCAGACTCAAGCCGAGACCAGGCTAGGCTGTGGCCCAGGAGCCCCAAAGCGGGTGGGGACGGGGGGCTGCAGCCAACAAAGTCCCCGTGGGGAAAGGCAGCCTTGCAGGTGCACCGGCTTGCAGAGCTCTGGGCCACGCGCGGGGAGGTGCAAGTCACAACGGCGTCCCCAGGGCGCAGCCGCCTGCACGCTGGCTTCGGGGTGGGGCAGCCGCTGCTGTGCAGTGGACTTGTGGCTCCGGTGCTCCAAATTTGGCTTCCGGTCCAGACTCCCACTCACCCAGCTGCGCCTTTGGCTGGTTAACTTCTCAGAGTCCCTGCAGCCTCACCTGTGAGGATACTATGTAGCTATTTTGGGGGGGTGGGGGAGAAAACACGTAACTATGTTGCTAGTGTAAGAGTTGTGTGTGTAGGTGAAATTGATATAAAATACACCATTTTCAAGCAAACAATTCGGTGTCATTTTAGCACATTCACAATGTTGTGCGACCACCACCTCTGTCTAGTTCCAAGACATTTCACCCCCCAAAAAGGAGACCGGTCCCCGTTACCCAGCTGCCCTCCTGGCCTCCCCCTGCTGGGTGTCTCCCTCGCCCCCTGAGCCTGCCCCCCACCCGTCCGCTCACCAAACAGCTGCGCAAATCCCCAAGAAGGTCTTCGCAGTGGGAGATTCTGCTCCTGGCACCTGAGCCTCGGTTTAGCCCAAACAGACCCCCTGCGCTGCGGAACTCAGAGAAACTCAAACCCACACCATGCATCATCGGGCGGTCTCAGCAGGATGGCGCTGATCAGACATCGGGGTTTGGTTTCCTGCGCCCTCGTTTCCTGACCAGGAAACTCTTCAGCCTCCCCAGGGGCACCCACGCCCTCTGCCCCATCTCAGGGGAGTCTGGGAACAACTGGCCCCCCAGAAGCATTCGCTGAGCCTCGGATGCGGGTTTGCTGGGCAAATATCCGCACACCTCTCCGCAATTAGCAAAAGCTCAGCTGGGAGAAATTAGGTTTTAAACTAGTGTCACCAGGTACACTTTATATTTGACACAAAGTACCCTTTTCAGGGTCCAGTTTCACGCATTTTGACACACCTGCTGGTCCCGTCACCCCTACAGTTCCCTCCAGCCTTTCTTAGCCAAGCCCAGACCTCACCGACCCCAGTCCCCGGAAGGAAAGCGCCTGCCCCTGTCCCAGACGGTCACCTTCATGGGACCACACAGTACCTCTTGCTTTGCGTGCGGCAGGACGTGCTGAGGTTGGTCTCCACGGTTTCGTGCGACAGTTTGTTCCTTTCACGGCTGGGGTGGGTTCCGATACATGGGGTCCCTGTGGCCCCACACTCTGGGGTTGCTTCCAGGTTGGGCGATTCTGAATAAAGCCACTAAAAACAGTCACATGTGGGCTTTTGTGCAAATGCAGATTTTCATTTCTTTCAGGTAAGTACTGAGGAGCGGGCGTGGAGGCCGAACCTCAGACTTACGCTTAGCGTTTGAAGGAACCGCGGGCCTGTCTCAGGAAGGGCTGAGCCATTCTGCTTTCCTATCAGCAGCACAGGGAGTTCGGCTGCTCCACTTCCACACCAGCACCGGTGTTGTCCGGGTTTGTAAGTGCATTTTAACCATCCTAACATACACTTAAAATATTTTATTTATTACTATTTTTAGAGAGAGGGGCAGGGAGAGAGGCAGAGAGGGAGAGAGACATCCGTGTATGGTTGCCTTTCACCTGCCTCCAGCCACAGACCTGGCTGGAGACCTGGCTTGCAACCTGGTTATGTGCCCTGGCTGGGAATTGAACCAGCGACCTTCGGGTTTGCAGGCCGGTGCCTTATCCACTGTGCCACCAGCCAGGGCCATTCTAACATACATTTAACAGAAAACATTTAAAAGGGGTTTATTCTATAAGTATTATAGGCTGAACGGTGTCCCTCTCAAAAACAAAAACAAAAACCTGTTGGAGTCCTAACCCCAGGACCTCCCAAATGTGACCCTCATTGGAAACAGGATCTTCACAGAGGAAACCAAGCTCAAGCGAGGTCATCAGGGTGGCCCTAATCCAGGATAACTAATTTTATAAGGGGAAATGTGGACGCAGAAACAGAAACACAGAGGAAGGCTGATGTGAAGAGGTGCGGGGAAGACGCCCATCAACAAGCCCGGGGCCAGGGCCTGGGACCCTCGGGAAGAACCCGCCCTGCCCGCACGTTGACCTTGGCCTTCCAGCCTCCGGAGCCCAGAGATCAAGCGTCTGTGTCGCAGCAGCCCAAGCAAACTGATGCACGAACCATCCCCCCAGCTGCCGTTCCTGTAGGTTTTGAACCCTATTAATAACACGCCAGCTGCTGTCACCTGCCCCCAAGGCAACACCCGGACGGCAGCATTTGCCAGCGCCCGAGAAACCGCTCACGGGGCGGGGACGAGAGCCGAGAAGCGGCGGCTGCGGGGCACGCACGGGGTGTCGCCCGCGTGCGAGCGGGGACGGAAGCGCAGAGGTCGGTCACCGTGGCTATTCGCCGTCGTCTTCCCTCCTGTGCGCACGCGGCCGGGCGCAGCACGGGCGTCACCGCAGCGCAGAGGCGGCCGCTCCCCCCCGCCCGGGCGCAGGGCCGCGTGTCCGCCCGGAGGAGCCCCGGCGGCCCGCGCTCGGATGACGACCGTCCGGCACTTCGCGCCGCTGAGACGCGCCCTGCGACGAGGGCGGGGCCGGAGCCGCCTTCCCGCTCCGCCCCGCAACCCAGATCCACGCCCCGGCGCCCGCGGGCTCCCCCTGCCGGTCACCAGCCCTGCCGGGCAGCGACCCCAACGCGGCCGGGGAGGCCTGGTCACCTCCGAGGTGGCCCGCGAGCCCAGGCCGGCCGGGCAGGGGAGCCGCCGGGTCTCAGCGCCGCACCCACCACGGCTCCCCGGCTTCCAGCTGCTCCCGGAGCCCGGCCGCCGGGGGCGGGGCCAACGCCGCGGCCGCAGGACGGGATTGGCTGCTGCGGAGGGGGGCGGGCCCAGCGCGGGTCGTAAATACGGCGCCACATGGCAGCGGCCTGGCGGGCGGCCGAGGGCGCAGGCGCGGAGGGTGGGCGCCCGGTCTCAGCGGCCCCGCGGGTGTAAGTTCTCGCGAGATCTGGGGGCAGGAGGCGGGGCCGGCGGAGGGGCGGGGCCGGCGAGGGGCGGCGAGGGGTCTCGGCGGCGGCGGCGGCGGCGGGAGGTGAGAGCGGCGGGCGGGCTCCTGGCGCCGGGTGACCTGGGCCCCGCGCCCGTGGCCGAGCGGGCGGGAGCGGCCGGAGCGGCCGGCCGGCGGGAGGCGCAGCCTGGTCTGCGCGCGGGTCCCGGAGGCCCAGGGCCGGGCGGCGGGAGCGGGAGCCGAGGCTCGCGGAGCTGGGGCGCCGGGGCGATGCGAGCGGCCGGGGCGCGGGGACCGGACGCGGGGCGCCGGGGGTCGCAGACGCGGTCCCTTCCTGCCGGTTCGTTCCGGCTCCGGGTGATGCGCTCAGACCCGCAGCCGGTCCGCGGCGCCCCGGGCCGCCAGGGCCGCTCCCCGCGCAGGGGCCAGGCCGGGGCTGGCGCTGCGGCAACCGGCGCGGGCGGTTCCGCGGGCGAAGGGAGCAGCGGCCGCGCCCGCCGCGGTGTCCGGAAGTCTGCGGTGCGGGCCGCGGGACGGCCGAGCCCGGCGGGGCAGCGGGAGGGGGTCTCCCCGCGATGGGGGCGCGGAGCGCGGGGCGCCGACTGGCACCGTCCGGGAGGCGGCCGCCCGGGTTGGGGCTGTGACAGGTCTGTGCCCGCGAGGCAGCCCCGGGAGGCGGAGGGCGGACCCAGGGCGCTGCGGCATCGAGCCGGGGCCGGTGGGGTGTGTGGCCAGCATCCGGGGGGAGTGGGGAGGGGTGTCGGGCTGGGGGAGGGTCCACAGGCCATGGGGCTCAGTGGGGTGCAGGAAGAGGATTCGGTGACCCAAGGACAGAGCTGGGGGCAGCGGAGTGTTATGCAGAAGTGAGTTTGGACAGGGGACACGCGAAGCCACTTGATTTCCGTGGGGTAGTTGGGGCCCTGTGGGGTGTGATCAGCAGAGAGAGCGAGTCCAGGGACGCCGGTTGGGGACACCAGTGGGGGCACAGGGGGCACAGGTTGCATGGCTGACGCTGGTTGGCCGGCCTTTCTCTGCTGCACCATCAGCAAGGCTGTGGCAAGAGCCTTGGGAAAGAGACTGGTTATTGGCTTATTTAGGTCTTAGGGCCATTTCCAGGGACCTCAATGACTTCAGTCTTCAGTGTCTTTAAGGCTCCTGTGGTGACTTTCCTGGTGCAGCTTCCTTTAAACGTGTGCAGGAGCGCAGTCCACTCAGGCCCGTCCAGGTGTGATGCCTCCTTGGCTGGCTGCCACTGTGAGAAATGGACCTCATTCATCCTCTCAGAGGAGCCCAATGTTTGGTGTCAGTTGTTACAATTGTCTCTCTTTCTGTTCAGAAAGTAGCAGGTAGTCTCACACCTACTTTGTGGGTGCTGCAGCCAGGGCTGGGGGTGTCTACTGTCTAGTGACTTGTCAACAGATGGCCAGAGTAACCGGCGTGGTAACCACCACTTCCTGCTGTTAACAGCGGGTCAGGGCTCCTGCAACGGCCCAGAGCACTTATGGAACATCTCATCCAGGACAAGGGGGAGCACCGGGCCCAGCCACAGGGGCGGCGGAGTTGGCTTCTGTGCAGACCCCGGGAGGACACCTCCAGGCAGGAGCGCAGGGAAGCCTGAGAGCAGCCCAAGAGCAAAGACAGGAAAACGGTGACCTCAGGGTCTCCAGTCAGGAGGCCCAGCTGGACCCCTCGCCTGCTCATGAAGCTGCTATTTAATAACCCTCCCAGGGCTCAAAGCTTCCAAGTTCCTGTAATCCCCCACCCCCTAAATAGGAGCAGAGAACCAGGACTCAGGAAGAGGCCCCCTGGTTGGGAAGATAAGATCAGAACACACTCAAGCGGTGGAGGGCATGCGGAAGGAGACCTGAAAAGCAGACCATCACCAGCTGCTCACGTGGCAGCAGAAGAACTGGGTGCTCTAAGAGAAGCAAAGTGCCCTGAAGAGCCCCTTGCATATGAAAAGCAGTGAACCCTGGCTGGTGGCTCAGTGGATAAGGCGCCGGCCTGCGAACCCAAAGGTCGCTGGTTCGATTCCAGCCAGGGCACATAACCAGGTTGCAAACCAGGTCTCCAGCCAGGTCTGTGGCTGGAGGCAGGTGAAAGGCAACCACACATGGGTGTCTCTCTCCCTCTCTGCCTCCCTCCCTTCCCCTCTCTCTCTGGAAATGATGGATAGGATCTTTAAAATTAAATAAATAATAAAATAAACTAAAAAAGCAGTGAAAACTCAGGGGGTAAGTAAAAGATAAAGATGAGAAACTTGGGAAGAGGAACAGAAAGGCAGAGAAGGAGAGGGAAGAAAAGGACGTTAAAGGAGGTTGAGAGCCGAATAGTGAGCTTCGGAGAGGAAGAAAACAAGAAGGAAGGAAGTGGGATAACGCAGTTGTGCACACAAGACACCTTCCCGGAAGGAACCCTTCCTGTGGGGAAGAGCGTGGCAGGGCTGAAAACACAGGTGTTCACACGCTCCCAGGCTGTTCAGGTCCCAGTTTGGGGGACTTTGGGGAGCAGGGATAGACAGTGGGGGCACCCAGGTCTGGACAGTGCCAAGCCTGAGTTGGGAGCCGGGACTTTATTTGGAAGTGCTTCTGAAGCTGTCCGCTCCCAAGTGTGGAGAACTGTGGGACGAAGATGGTGCTCGCACCTAGAGGAAGGATGAAACCAGGCCGCCAGCAGGCCACCCGGGACGAAGCGATTGCCTTGGGGACCCTCCGCAGCAGCACTGGGGGCTGGAGGACAGGACTGGCTTTCAGGGTTCTGCAGGGAAGTGTGTTCAATCTCGAGCTCTGTACTCAGGCGAAGGACAGTGGAGTAAAGATGTCTTCAGATCTGCTCCCCAACATTGGTCCCAATTTTCTTTACCTTTTAAGGAAGTGCCCGGCAGGCTGCTCTTTCAGGAAGAGGTGGTGACTCTAAGAAGACAGAGTGAGAGGAGACTGGGCTTCCTCAGGGGAGGGGAGATCCAGGGGGAAGGCTGCCCACCAGACGCCCGGTATGGACAGGACAGCTCGTGAGCCGAGCTGGCCAGAGGGCCCTTGAAAAGATTTGCAGGGGTGCCGGGTTGGTAGGACACCAGCACTGGACGGTGGGAGAGAGATTCAGTCCAAGCCAGGCCAGGCTGGTGAGAAGAACCTAGAAAACAAAGCACATGAAAATGGTGTGGTTAGCTTCCAGGAAAAGGAAGCCTTTGCAGGAAACTGGGAACTCATGACAGGCGCTGCTTGGTCAGCCGGCATGGCCTGTACACGGTGGTGACATTCGGGTCCCCTACCGAGGCTTCAGCTAAACTAAGTTGTGCCTGTTGGGGGGCCGGGCCGGGCCGGGTCCCGAGGGGCGAGGGACAGCGTCCACCTGCCAGAATGTGCAGCTGGAGATGGTGCCCAAGCTGAACAGCTGTCACTCGGGGGCTGTGACTTGAGGGGGCGGCAAGGGATCCCCGAGACACAGCCACGAAGAAGGAGGGTGAAGGATGGGGTAGATCATGAGGGCAGGGTCGGGCGCTGCTGTTTGGTGATGAACCCCCAGCACAGTTTAATCCAAAACACACACATCATCTTGATTAAAAATGACAAAGTCACGGTCAACTTGCGCCTGGAGGAGGAGAAGCGGCCCTGGCTGTGCCTGTGGGGGCCGCTAACCGGCTCTCGTTTTCTCTTCGTTGTTGTCCTCGTTCTGTTGTCTGGCTCCTGGGACTGTTCCCTGGCAGGGTTGGCACTTGCTCTTCTTTTCTTTCAACACGTTGTAACGGGATGTTTACATATTTCCTGAAGGTGAGAGAACAGCCTTGTGAACCCTCCTTGATCTGTCACCCAGTTTCATAAATTATTAAGTCAGGGCTGGCCATGCTTCTCTGCTGCGGATGCTGTTGGCATGAGCACTCTTTGCTGAGCGCCTGCTGTATGCCAGGCTCTGCTCTCAGCCCGGGGCTGCAGCCGGGATGTAGGTCAAGTGCCCGCTTCCCCCCGAGAGGTCACATGCTGCGAGGTAGACCCTGGGCGGGTGAACCAGTGACTGCGCAGTGTTGGGGGTGAGCCGGCGAAGGGGCAGGTGCGGAGGGCGGGGAGCGCAGCTGGGCGTGACCAGGGCAGCCCTCACGGAGGAGGTGAGTTTTGAGGGGAGATCCGAAGCAAGTGTGGGGTGCAGTCACAGGGCTCCCCTGCAGGCCGGCAGTGGGGGCATGGTCAGTGGGCTACGGACCAGTGAGGGGACAGGGGCAGACAAGGTCCCACTCAGGTGGGACTTGTCACAGGCCATTTTAAGGTCTGAAAGTGGGAAGCCATTGGCTGTAGTGAGTGGACCAGACGCAGGGGGTCCGGGAGGTCTGCTGCTGCAGGAACCAGCGGGGAGCCTGCCCCGTAGCTGGGTGGGGTGGGGTGCAGCATTTCTAAGGTAGAGCCTCGGGCAGGCTCTTGAGCTGACTGTGGTGACATTTATTGTCATTATTGTACCTCGAAATAACTTCTTGAATCGACTTAGGCCTGAGAGATGAGTTGTTTGTGGAATCCAGAGTCCAATGCTGTGCGTCACATACTGGAGTCTTGGTGGGAAGTGGAGGGCTTAGCAGACCTGACGCCTGCCTTCTGAGAATGTGAAAATATCGGGGACACGGGACTGGTGTGCGCCCCAGCCGCTGCGGCCCCGCCAGGGCCCTCAGGCCAGCAGGCGCAGACAGCGGCCGTGCCGGGGGCTCGTGTGGTGGGGAAAGCACTTCCGAGGCCAAGTTTGGGCTTGGTTTTCATCCAGGCCTGGGGCGCACACCCCCCTTCCATCCCGGTCAGTGTGACAACTTACTGCTTGTTTTTTAACTTGGACCGACTGTTGGGTCGAGTTCGCAGGGTAAATGAATACGAGTGAAGTTGTTTTATAAGCAGAAACCTGTGTGCTGTGGGTGCCGTGTGCCAACCTGTCAACAGGGTTTCCATTCGGCACCAAAGCATCCGCCCCGGGGCTGGGCAAGTGTGGAGACCACGCCTGGGGGCCTGCCGGAGCGCAGGGCATGTCCGCCTCCTCCCGTGTTCGCGGAGCGAGCGGCTGGGTCAGTGGCCCCTGAAACCGCCCTGGGCTCAGGTTACTTGTCATGCTCGGGAGGTGCTCAGTGGCACGAGGAGGGTTCTTTCTCTCAAGAGGGAAGCTCATGAACATTGAACGTCTACGCACAAGCCACGCGTGCCATGCAGGGGTGGGCTGGAGAGGTGGCGTGGGGCAGGGTTGGCAGGAGGGCTGTCGCCCTGGTGGCGTGTGGTGGGGACAGCGAGAGCCGGAGCAGCCCCGCTGTGGAGCAGTTTACCTGGTGGGGCCAACCTGCTGAGACTTGCCTGCTTCCTTGATGAAGCGTGTGGTGCTGTCCTTCAGTGGGACAAATACCCACGACACTCCGTGTGATGGAACATCTCTGTCCCCAGGTCCACCCGGTCCCTTGGCAGCCTGGGATGTCTGTCCCCAGTCGTGCCTTTAAAGCGTCCTGTGGATAGAGCCGTGTGGCATGTTCTCCCATGTCTGGGTCCCGTGATTCCCCGCCGTCCCTTGAGGCCCAGCTGGTGTGGCGTGTGTGTTGACTCAGGGGCAGCTCGGCTGTCCGGGCCGCTGGCCTGTCTCCGCTGACGCTGTTGTGCTCAAAGGAGACAGGCTTCCTGCGAACGTGGGAGCTGCACAGGCCACAGTTCACGGAGAGCGTCGCCCGGGCAGGTACTGGGGCAGCAGGGTGGTCCCCAGGGACTTAGGCAGCGGCTGCCTTTTCCCTGTGTCCAACTCAGAGGTCTGTCCACCCCGGAAAATGGATATTTGCCAACCTTGCTGGACAGCTTGATGATTAGCCCTGTGTCAGGGTCCAGCTCTGGCCGTCAACTCATCTTTGCAGTTGAATCCTGACTCCAGCCCTGGTTGGTGGCACGGTGGGCCGGATCCTGGGCTGGCGGCTTGGGAGCTTGGCCCTGTGGGGGAAAGGGCCTGAGCTGCGTCCCACAGTGGCTGGGACATCTGGCCAGGCCCGGGGCACAGCAGCCGAGTGGTGGCCGCTGATCAGTGTTAGCAAGGCTGACCTCTCCACCCCGGGAGGCAGTGAGCCGTGTCCACTCACCCGCTCCTGCCACCTCAGAGAACAGGGGGTGGGGGCTGCGTCCACCCCGGCTGGGCACTAGGAGCAGCCGCTGCCGGAGGCCTGGGTGGGGGCGGGAGGCCGGCTCCCAGCTCGGCGCTGCTGCGGGTGGGGCTGGTTTTTCGGCTGGAGTTTGGCTCCAGTAGAGTGTGTGTTGCCAACAGGATGCTTCTGTCGTTAGGTCACTGCCAAGTCAGGAGCAGTTTCCAAGACCCCTTCCCCCCTGCTTCTGACCCCAGTAGGAATTGCGGGGGTCATTGTCCGGAAGGACTTTGGGGCCCGCTGAGTCGCCGCACTCGCAGTCCCGGGTTTATCACAGCAAAGCATCCAGGTCAGAAGCAGCCTGGGCGCAACGCAGGCCCCCCACCAGGGCTTCCAGGGGCCCTTCCCTCCCAGCGCAGCACTGGCTGCTCCCAGCAGCGACGTGGGGCGCCCCTGCCTGCCGCACAGCTGGCCAGGGACCCCCCCGAGCCTCCGTGTCCGGAGTCTACCGGAGGTCCGTCACGTTGACCCCAGTCTGCAGCCGCTCAGCCCCTGTGCGGTCCAGAGCCCCCACCCGAAGCCCGTGCTGGGCTAGGGGGCAGGTCCACAAAGCCGCGCCCATCCGGTGGGATGTCCCGGGGCCAGGAGACCCTCTGGGCAAGGACAGAGCCACCCCTTCCCATCCTGCCGCTGGGCTCCCCTTGGGAGCTAGCGTTTTTTTTTTTCTGCCCTGTTGGCCATTCAAGGTTGGTCGTGTCTGCAGGGCTCTGTCCTTTCTGTACAGGAGAAAACAGCCAAGTCCCTCCCACCCTCAAGTTCCCAGAAGCTCCTCCCTGCTGGGTGGCAGGGCAGCGTCTGCCGCTGTTAGTTGGAGGAGGGCGGGTCTGGGGATGAGGACACTGCACGTTCTGTCTGCAACCTGAACCGAACCAGGCGGCACCCCAGGTGTTGCTGTCACCTCGTGTCTGAGCCGGCTCCCGGGTCGGTCCCCAGCACTTGGTCGGTCTTCTCCAGCCAAGCAGTTGCTTGGACGCCCTGTCTGCTCCCCGACCCACCATATCCTAGCAGTGAGAAAGTGGGGGGCGCGGGGGTGTCTGGGCTCAGGTCACCCATGGGTGGGGCTTCCCCCCTCCCTAGGACACCAGTGGGTGCGTGCTGCATCCTTCCTGTAGGGGCGTGGGGTGGGGCTGGGCATGGCAGGCCAGCCACACGTAGGGGCCTGTCTCACGGTTTCCTGTGTTTATTCGGTGAAGCGGTTGAGTGGACGCAGGGAGGAGGCATCTTCGCACTTGCGTGTCCGGCAGCTGTGCTGAGCCTGACCGCTGCCCGGCCCCACGGCCCCTGTGCCCTGATCCTCGGGCCTCCTCTCCACGGGGTCTGCATCCGCCCAGTGACACCCCACCAGGCCCCCTCCCCTCAGGTCAGCGGCAAAGGACCTCTGGTCACCTCATCAGTCTCACGTGTCTTTTTGGGCAGCATTAGCCACATGACATGGAGAAGCCAGAGCTCTGACCAGACCCAGCGCGTGGAGGGTGGAGGGGAGAGGCAGGCAGCCTGGTGGAGGAGCCCCTGAGCGCCAGCCGGTGCGCCCACCACGCTTGGGGCCCAAAGGAGGGGTCCTTCGCCAGTCCAGCCGTTAACTCCGCGTTCCGTTGCTGTTCCAGGTCCGGGACAGGGCGCCAGCCCCCATGCAGCCGGCGTGAGCGGCCCCAGGCCAGAGGCCCGGCGGGCTCGGGAGCAGGATGACCAAGACGCGGCTCTTCCGCCTGTGGCTGGTCCTGGGCTCCGTGTTCATGGTCCTGCTGATCATCGTGTACTGGGACAGCGTGGGTGCCGCCCGCCTCCACCTGCTCACGCCCGTGTTCCGGCCCCAGGCCCCCGAGCCCCGCCCCAGCCAGGCCGCCAGCCGGGTCGCCTCCGACATCGACGTGTTTCTGGAGAAACTGCTGGGTGTCGGCACCAAGCCGACCATCCCTCCCGGGAGGAAGGCCGCGCCGCCCCCGCTGCCGGCCTCCGGCAGGCCCGCGCCGGACAACGTGGAGGAGAGGGTGAGGGGCTACGACTGGTCCAGCCGGGCGGCCCAGCAGGGCGCGGACCCCGACGGGCGGCAGGCGGCGCGCAGGAGCGTGCTGCGGGAGTTCTGCGCCAACGCCAGCCTGGCCTTCCCCAGCAAGGCGCGCTCCTTCGACGACATCCCCAACTACGAGCTGAACCACCTGATCGTGGACGACCGCCACGGGGTCATCTACTGCTACGTGCCCAAGGTGGCCTGCACCAACTGGAAGCGCGTGATGGTCGTGCTCAGCGGCAGCCTGCGCGACCGCGACGGCCCCTACCGCGACCCGCTGGACGTCCCGCGCGAGTACGTGCACAACGCCAGCACCCACCTGACCCTCAACAAGTTCTGGCGCCGCTACGGGCGCCTCTCGCGCCACCTCATGAAGGCCAAGCTGCGCAAGTACACCAAGTTCCTGTTCGTGCGCGACCCCTTCGTGCGCCTCATCTCCGCCTTCCGCAGCAAGTTCGAGCTGGAGAACGAGGAGTTCTACCGCCGCTTCGCCGTGCCCATGCTGCGCGCCTACGCCAACCACTCCAGCCCGCCCGCCTCCGTCAGCGAGGCCTTCAGCGCCGGCCTCAGGGTCACCTTCTCCCACTTCGTCCAGTACCTGCTGGACCCCCGCACCGAGAAGCTGGCGCCCTTCAACGAGCACTGGAGGCAGGTGCACCGGCTCTGCCACCCCTGCCAGATCGAGTACGACTTCGTGGGCAAGCTGGAGACGCTGGACCAGGACGCCGCCCAGCTGCTGCGGCTGCTCAAGGTGGACGGGCGGCTGCGCTTCCCGCCCAGCTACCGGAACAGAACGGCCAGCAGCTGGGCGGAGGGCTGGTTCGCGGGCATCCCGCGGGCCTGGAGGCAGCAGCTGTACAAGCTGTACGAGGCCGACTTCGTGCTCTTCGGCTACCCCAAGCCCGAGCACCTGCTCGCAGGCTGAGCGCGGCCCCCCCCGTCCCACGTCCGGCGAGGTGGACGGCCCCACGCCTGCGGCCCAGCAGCCCGCCTGGGAGGGCCTCGCCCACACTCCAGTGTGAACTCACCTGCGGGTTTGCAGCCCAGACTTCCGTTGACTCCACTGCCTGTACTCGCTGAGCACTGTGTCCGTGTTGTTTTCTAAGATTAATATATTTCAGATATTTAATGAGCTGGGAGGAGGAAACAACGGAGTAAATCCTACATCTGCTCGAGCCGCCTGCTCGTGTGGTTATTCAGGGGCGCACAGTAGGGCCGCGCACGGGCGGGTTCGCGCTCAGGAACACCACCGAGGGGAGACGGCCCTCCGGGTGGGTCCAGGCCCCAGCGGTGCTTGCGGGAGCCCAGCTGACGGGTCCCTCAACGGCGGGTGCTCTTTCCGTCAGGGGCCACTGCACACACACACACACACACACGCGCGCGCACACACACACACACACGCTGCCGCTGAGCACACACACACACGCACACACGCTGCCGCTGAGCGCACACACACGCTGCCGCTGAGCGCACACACACGCTGCCGCTGAGCACACACGCACACACACGCACACACGCTGCCGCTGAGCGCACACACACACGCACACACACACGCTGCCGCTGAGCACACACACACACATGC